>KK112917.1:719641-779876 GCA_000611955.2 Stegodyphus mimosarum
TGTATGTATGTATGTAATATATATGTATGTATGTAATATGTATGTATGTATGTATGTGTGTGTGTGTGTAATTAATTAAATTTTATTTTAGGCAATTTAAAATTTTGAAATTAAAAACTGCTATTTATATATAGAGGGATAAATAGATGTAGATAGAGATAGATAGACAGACAGATAGATATAAATAGCAACCAAATAAATATAATTGCAAATGCATAATTTTTATTAAAGCTAATCAATTTTGAGATATTAAACATTTCTTTCATATATTTTATGTTTAACATCGCCGTTAAACATTTCATTATCTTGTTTCAGCATTTAACAAAAATATATAGATAATCTAAAAACTCCTGTCTAGACAATAAATAGTAACCCGGTGATAACTAGAAAGAAGTAAACATAAGGCATCTCATAAAGGGAGATACCACGAATCCACTCCAGTGTGAAAGCGCTTACCGCTGTCATGTATGAAGATTTAGTTCAATAGCTGCTTGCTTCTGAACAAAGTCGATACTTTAACGCAGAAAATCGCCATCTGGTCGTTCATATGTCGAGATGTCGATAATATATTATACTGTATGGTATTTAGGACTTTCAGAAAGTTGAAATGGAAAGACGTAACGAAAACATGCCAATGAATTTCTTTGATACCACCTTAACATATAAATACGAGTAAATAACAAAAAAAGAAAAGAAAAAAGTTTAGATGTTAAGCCTGTCGTCTAAAAGTCTAAATCTCCAATGTAACAGAAATATGATTATAAGCTTTTAATTAATGCAAATCTGTGTAACTTCTTTAGTATTTATTTAATATCTAGAATTTGATGAAAAAGCTTCGTGATAATAGCTGGCGCCTTTGCGAACTTCCTTTTTGTAGGATGCATTTATTCAAAATTCCAGGACATTTTCTGTTAACAATATTTATTCTATTTTCACTGTTGCCATGCGTGTTAATTTTAGTAACATGTAACTTTAGTTATTTTAATGGTTAAAAATAAATGGACAACAGTGTTCTTAGACAAAAAAGAAGACTGCCGATAATGTGTCATGACCCTACCACGTAAAAGCTTTGTAGTATACCTAAGAATATCTTGTACTTCCCACCCCCTTGTCGCCACAATAATGTCTTGCTTTTATACTGGATCATATAACAAAATAATTCAATTAACTTTCTTCCAAAAAAAAAAAAAAACTGCATGGATATCAGTATCGAGAGAGTTTCTTCAGAATCTGTTAATTAATGATTTTCGAAAAACATTACCTACTTTTCAAAACTGTTTTAAAATTGCTCTTGGGTATGATGTTTTTATAAATGTTTAATGAAAAAAAATCTATTGATACTTATTCTTTATCTAAAATATAAACAATATTCGTGTCACAATCTACGTATAATTCTAATAACAAGTTATTTTAAATTTTTGTATCTTTACTGTTCTTTTGCACTTCATGCAACTCTTTCCTTTCAGACCATTATGTAGATTTTAAATGGAAGGCATTGGTACATAAAAGTGACTTTTTCCTAACCGTGACGAGCGAGCTAGAAGAAAAAGGGAGGAAAGCTCGGAATTTATATTACCGGGTTTGGTTAATGGCACATTTTAACACTTGCCTCTGTAGAAGAATTCGGGAAAATAGCTCTCCAAATGATAATCTGTAACTGAAATTTAAACGAATTATTATCCGCTTGGAAACTGCGGTGTTTATTTGTTTAAACTAAAGTGAGAATTGCGCCGATGACTTTAATTGATTGATAGTTTAATTGATATTGAGATTATTGGCAATTATTTCAATATCTTTATATTTACATTCATTTTGCTTATCTTTGTATACAATGCGGAAGTTCTAAAAATTAAATAGGCTTTGGCAAAGTTAGCGGCAAAACTTTCTGTTGATCTGTATATAGACGTTCTGGTTTCTGTCTAAAAGTGCATTTAGCATCTAAAAGTGCAAGAAGGTTTCTGAATTTGGAGAAGAGAATATTTTGCATTGTCAAGGACACGGTCAACAAAAGCAGTTTTCCTTGCAGTTCTTGCAGATTAAAATGGAAGAAATTCTAAGCAAATTTTAATCTCAACATGGTAATTTTAAGAATGTATAGATTTGATTGTTTTAAGATATATGTATTTTAAGGAATGCATTATATTTACAATAAATGGTCTTTGTAACTATACTGGTGGCGGGGAAATGGGGGATAACGTTTTTTAAAGTGTGTTCGCTATATCTAGCAGACAGAGATATTTACAGAACTTTAGGCCTGCTGCTCTTAGCTGCCATGTTTTTCAGATTTTTTAACTAATTTTTACGGAAATTCGTTCGTTAGATATTTATGTAGCATTTTAAATCTTTCATTATTAATATGATATAATTTTTATCTGTGTATTTTTTTAGTTCCTTTTTTTCTTTTCATACGCATTTGTTCTGTAATCGTATTGTTATTTTATATTTTATGTTAGTTCCATAATTTGTTCGTACTACTAAAATCTCATAATTTACTCTGTGAAATATAAGGAGACAGATTTGATTAAAAGGATGTGTAAGGTTTATCCTAAGTTTATTAACAGTTATTTTAAGTTTTGCATCTTTCCCATTTTATTCTAATTTCAGCTTACAATTTCCTGCCAGAATGTAAATTCAGAAACGCAGTAAATGCAAATGAGAAAGAGTACTATTTAAGTCGATCACCGACTTCTGAAGAGAGAGTCTGATTTCCTGACTAGCGCGCGTTTGCCTTTGGCTACGTTCTCTCTTAGTTACTACGCTCGGCCATACCTTAGGGCCTTGCTTGGCTTCGTCGATTAAATTAATATTTAGGGGCCAACTATTTTAATTGCTGATAGCTTCGGCTATACCTTTTAGATAAAGATAGTTTAAGTTATATATATATATAAATATAATTAAGCTAGCTTAGTTTAATTTCATAGTTATTTAAGTACAAGCCCGAGTGGAGGCTTTGTGTAAAGTTCCAAGTAGGAAGTGATTGTAAATATTCCGAAAAAATAAAGGCTTTTGAACCCTTCTTAAGTCTTATGTGTTTTGCTTACACACTTAAACGATTATTAGCTTGTTAGTATTCGTGGGGTTCTAAGACAGAATTTTGGAATTAAATATGTAAAACCCCACAGATGTTTCTATGCTGGTGAACTGGCGATAAATGCCCTTTTAGTGTATTTAATTAAAAGAATATTAACTTCTTGTTTGTCTTACGCCGTAGAATGGGATCTTTATAACAACGTGATTTTTCAAAAGAATCGTGTTCATGAAACAAAATTTTTGTAAAATTTTCAGTCTTATGTTTGTACTTAAAAACACAAGAAAAGAAAGAGTACTTACACGTTTTCTCCTTAAAGAAAAATGGAAGATGAAATAAAATTGAAAATATATACGTAACGAACCGGTTTCTAGGGAGTATTAAAGAAAACCTAGTAAAAACCTATCAGTACTAGTACCTATACGTTGATGTAGTGTACTCTTCAAACAAAAATTATGGGGAAAATTAACATTACAGTATGTTTGCTTGTTTTATGTGATTACAGCAAAGCTTGAAAGGCTATCTGCCTAAGAGAAGGGATGCCTTCGTGGAGGACTTGCTAAGGGAAACTGGCTCGTATACATGTTATACATGGGAAAACCACGAAAACGCCCACGCAGGCAACCAGTTCGCTTGATTCGAATCTCGGATCGAATTAGTAGTGCTCAGCGACTATACCGCTCACCCACTGGTGCATCACATTAGGCTATGATCTCGGACCTTTTTTCATCTTGAAGCACAAAAGATCCACATATACTATATACAATATCAACGCGAGTTTTCAACCTTTATTTCAAACACTAATTATTAACCAATGAAATCTGTCTCATATAAAGAAAAAAGCCTCTGATTTTAGTTGGAAATGCAATTGCTGTAAAAGTGGCAAATAACGAATAAATTTTCAAGTCATATGAAAAGCTTATTTTGCCCAGTCACTTACAGAAACCTGATCCACTTCATTTGCTAAATATTCCTTAACAATGAGCCACTTTGCTGTTATCAGAAAACAAAAAAATATTTTATTATTTAATACTCTAAATTGGATACTTAATGTGACTTGGGATAATACGTAGCTCACATTTTATGCTTTTGCTAAATCGTGGTTAGAAATTAGGCGAATTTGGCCCTCTTCACAGTGTATTCTAATAGCATGGAATAATGGAAGAAAATGGAAGAAATAGTGTCGTAAATATCTGTCTCCTTTTTTTTTCTTTAGTCACCTCCTTCTGTTTCAGATAAGCAATAAAAAAATTTAATCCTGAGTCTTCGTGAAAAGAAGGAGAAATTGATAGCTCTGCTTCTTTCGCTTAGTGTCTCTCAGGGCAGGGATCAAAGAGAAGGATTAAGAAAAGGAAGGATTAGGGATTTCGGAAGTCTAGAAACAAAGGTAAAAAGAACTTCTCTCTTTTTTACTAGTTTCTCCTTCCTACTGTAGAGGGCGTTTACACACTTTTAGAATCGGGGCCGTTTAATCAGTATTTAAAATCTAAAGAGTATTTTTTAAATGTTCGATCGAACAACTTTTTTCCTAAACCACACATTTGCATCATGACATCCAACATAGAAGAGTGTTTCATAAAATTTCCGAGGGTACTGATTTCCATTCCCCTTCTACTATTCGCCAGAGTTCACCCATCGTAGTGGATTTGCATGTAGAAAGAGCTCTTTTCAAGGGACCAAAGGCACAGTTGTTTCCGCAAAAATACTGTTCGTTCTACAGGTTCGTGGGTTTGGAGTAAATGATGATAACATTTGATGAAGAATCAAAACATAATTTATTCGCCAGTAAGCGCTATTACACAGGGCAGTTCCAATGAGACGTTTACACTCATCGAAAAGCTACGGCAAACAACCAGCAACACAGCTTTCAGGCTATAACGGTGAAGACAGCTTCACAGCAAAGCACTAAAGTACAGCTTCCGACTCATCGCCTTCAAGCTACTCTCTGGACTGTAGTTTCTTCCCGTACAGGCAAGGTATATATAGCTTTAACTTACCTTCGAGAATATTACTGAGAAAACCGCTAAAATTGCTTTCTAGAAAGTTCTCGCTCCGTCTACGGCATATTTGCCAATTTTGTCCCAAATATTGCCAAATGGGCGATTTCGGGCCATATCTGGCAACCCTGTCTTTTCCTGCCACTTTCTGGCAACCCAAAATTCATCGTTTTCGACCCGTTTTGCGGGGAAGCTATCTCACCGCGCAGCCGCTGTGCATTTCGCAGCAATTGCGATGCTTGCGGAGATTTGAAATAGCAAAGATTTGGAGAAATAAAATATAAAAATAAAATTTGAAATAGCAAAAAAAAAAATAAATAAAAAAATTGTAAATTTGAAATAGCAAAAAAAAAGGGGGGAGAATTATTATTCTTTATCTCAAATAAATAACAAAATCCTTATTAATTACTTTAAATACACAGCTTTCCAATGAATCATCGATTTTATTTAGAATCGGAAATATTAAATAAAATGAAGTGCGCGTTGTCGTGTGTTCCCTAATTTCCTCTCTGGATGCTGTATGAATGCCAGCGTCATTAGCAAAATAGTGTATTTTACAAAGAAAAAACCTTTTTCCCTTTTCTTTTTCCTTCCGCAAATTGAAAGCGTGTTCGAATTTTGCCTAATTACATGCAGTACTTTTATCACAGAATTTGGTGCAATTATTACATTTTAGGCATTATTATTACGCAAAGGCGAATATTCTGCTTCGAAGTTTTATATTGTACTGTACATTTAGTTTAATGTTGGCTTCTTATCAATGATTAATATAAAATTTTATCAATAATAAATATAATTCAGTTTCAGAATTGACTAGGAAATATATTATATTGCAATCTGCATAAATGAAACAAAACTAAATTTTATATTAATCCTTGGTATTATATTGATGTCCATTTTAGACCTTAAATCTTAGAAATTAAAAATTTATAACGTGCATTTAATTATTTTTCATATTATACAATGTTTAACAACATATTAATATGCAAATACTATATTAAACTTTCAAATGCATGCAATTCTAATTTTCCTTTATTAATATAATTTTCGAAGTGTTTTTTTGTTCAGCAGCGAGCCATTTATGGAAATTCAAGGTACGTGCCTGAAAATTCATGTATTTGTCTTCATTTTTTCAAGCAATGCAGTGGTAGTTTTCGGAGTATAACTTGTCGCTTTGCTTTGATGACGTTTCACTTTTTGAAAGTCACTGGAATAAAAAAAATGGAATTTGTTGTGTACACGTCGGCCATAAAACTATCTCTTGATAGCCCATTGAGTTGATTTTGTCCTTTTTCTTTCACTCTACCTATTTATAATTTCTCATTGTACAAGAATTCTGCGACCAATCATAAAACTATTAATGAAACTTTCTTTGCATTGACGGCATCATGTTTGCATCGTTTTTTCTCTTCGTTTTTGATAGTAAACAGACTTGTATTTGTCGCATGCATTTAGGTAAATCCATGCTTCGTTAACGGTCACAATATATTCCCATTTACATCTTGCTAAATAGTTTGCATTCTACAAATTGTTCTCCGCTGAGGCAATGCCTCGGTAAAAGATAGTGAACATTACACTTTTTAGTCGTAAATCTTGGTTTATATTTTATTTATTATTGCTACAGATGTATTTAAAGTCTTTTTAAGTTGATTTCTACATAGATAGATCTTTTCCCTCGTTACCAATGGTTTAATTTTGGAAACATTAGAAAGAAAACTTTTTCAGGTATTTGTTTGGAAACGTTTTTCTGTATAACGATTGACGGTTTTTCTTTTCCTATAAATAATCTTCTTTATTTTGCCCTTAGAAATTTTAATCCCATGCATTTCGTTATATGTTTTAATAACGGGATAGGAATATTTCTTTTAGGAAAGCTTAAAAACTTATTCTTCAATGCACAATATGTTTACATACGGCGTTTTGAAAGAAGTGCTCGAACTTAAAATACTTAAAGCGATAAACTGTTTTTGGCTTTTCCGCGACCAAGGAAAATATAATTAAGACAGAACAGAACGGTATATAGAAAAATCTGTAGATTGGTCCTATTCAATTGACTATGAAACATTGATTTAACTCTTTCAGGCCGGCTGTAAAGCTTTCAGGCCGGCATGTCGCCAGCAAGAAACGCACTCATTTCCCGGCCGACACTCTGGCGTGCCAGAGCGTTTCCTCGTTCATCCCTGGCCGTCACACGTATTTACCAGTGTCCTGGAACTTTTAAAAACTATAACTTTTGGTACAAGATGGCATTGTATGTCCACATGGTTTCAGATACATGTAGATTTGACCTTCTACTCAAAATGAGAGAGCATGACTTATACCCTGTGACTCACAGGGTATGAGTAACCATATGACTCATAGTCCATACAGCTTCAGATACATGTAGATGTTCGTTTAAATACTCTGCCGAACATTATTAAACAGCACTTTGATATTTCGGTTATTTCATGGATTTAGGCTTAAAAACAATAAAAAAGAAAACCCTCCGGCCCTTGACAGACACTCGCGAAAGAAACTGCAGGCCTCAGCGATAAGCGCGCATTTGCGCTTCCCGTCGCGAAAGGGTTAAAGCATCTGGCAACTTTAGCATTACTTTTATCTTAAAGAATAATTTAAACTCCAACGGAGCATTCTCGTGTAAAATGTTATAGTGTTAAAACCTCACCAGTGTAAAATTTACTTGGTCTTTGAAAATAAATGATGTCTGATCTGCTAACCTGGAATTTGCTGTGAGGGCTAGTAGACAGTAGATTTCTTTCCCGCAGGATGACATTATTCTGTTTTTTTATTATGACAGCTTAGGTCAGAAGTCCTCCTGTTGGGTTGAGTTGTACCGCATAGTATATTAACATTTGTTTGAATCATGTTAATTATCGTTCACTATAAATAATCGAAAGACATCTTCATTAAAATAAATGATTCAACACTTCAGAAACGAAGACACTAAAAGAAGATTTAATTTAAACATAACAGATGTTACTTCACATTTCAAACCGTAAGCTGTTGCTAAAAACGTTTATTCCAAAACAATTTTTTTTAATTCTTTATAGAAATTATTCTGAAATGGATCAGTAGACTCTATATTCTTCAAATGGGCTTCGTTTTCATTTTAGCGGAACATTTGTTTTCTAAAACAAAGAGTCATTTGTATAATTACTTTGAAAAAACTCAGGTATAGTATTTTTTAAAAAAATTCAATATCAAAATTTCCTTGAGCTAGTTATTTAATTACATAAGTATTGTTTTAATATTACTCTCACTTTCTTTAAAATTATTTTTTATCCTATCTCTAATGAGAGAATAATAAAAATATTAGTAGGAATTGCAGCCCACAGAATGCTTGCATATTGATTTTAACCGATTGTGTGAAATATGCATTACTATAAAAAATTGGTGATATAAGGGAAATAAATGCATTACATATCACTCTTATTGCACAGATGCAAATTGGAATTGATGACTGAGCCTGTAAGCACGGTGCTGAGTTATATTTTCTATCGTCGTTTTTTGTCGCAACATATTTTATGAGGAAGACATATTTTATGAGGAAGACATATTTTATGGAAGACATATTTTATGAGGAAGACACGTTTTATGAGGAAGACATATTTTATGAGGAAGACACCGCTGTACTGCACTGAATAGTGCATCTCATAAAGTGCATCTCATAAAGACTGTAAATGTCTTCGCATCAAGCACAGGATTGGCATTTACCACGGACGTGATTGTTATTGTAACGTCATGTGGATATAAAGTTGTACTAAATCTAGTAACTGCATAAAAAGACTTAAAATGAATTCTTAATAGTACACAAAAAGACTTAAAATAAATTCTTAATAGTAAATATATTTCGTTGTTTCAACCGATTGTAAAGATGCTGAATTTGTGTAAATTTCACCTTCTTGCATTTTTATGGAAAGTACATATGATATGCAGCCTGGCATAGTAGTAGGTAGTAATTGCAATACCGGTATACCGAATACCAGTATTTTGTGCTATTTTGAAATTTCGTAAAACCAGTATTTGCTAAGATAAAATACCCTATTCAGTATTAGCTATTTTAGTTAACTTATTGAGCATCTACTGTTATTTGAAATGCTCATTTGTCATCGATGTGGCAGTACCAATATCAATACTATGCTGCTTCACTTCCGTTTCGATCACCTTTCTTTGTCTACGTAATGTCAAGGTTAAGTATTAAGAGTGTATAAAACCTAACCTTACACTTGAATCAACTCAGTTAACCAGCTTTCACCACCATTTAGACCTCGATTTCTTCGCCAGCATATTACAGTAGCCTCGTAGGTACTGCTGCACGAAAATCTTCCAAGCTTATAGTTTCTCCTGAATAATCCTATGCTAATATTCTTAGCTGCAGGAAATTTGTTCACAGAAATGCATTCCAAGCTTAATGAAATGCATTACATTTTTTTGGATCACATGTCAAAAATATGCAGTTAATAAATTTGCTCACGTATAATTCAATAACTCACGTATAATTCTATCCAGTCATAAGTGCTTTCGAGAGGTTGGCGTTGGAGAAAAAGGGTACGATATCCTCGGATCCTCCGCCTGGATATTCTCCATCAAAACTGGAAAGAAACCCGGATTAAAAAAAATAACTGATTTTAACAATTAGACTAACGAGAAATGCCTATTGTCTGGTCATAATAAATTCATGGACGTGAACTAAATCTTCTCATATTATGAAGATAAGTAACAACAGCAACGCATAGAATAAAAAATGTTTTTATCACGTTTTAATTACTCTTTGTAACAGCTACCATGAGTGCTATAGCGGATTCGGGTTTAGACACTCGAGAACTCTATCCTAAACCGATTATTTACTGATCATAACATTAGTATAAATATTCTTGCTCTTTATCGATATGTATTTTCCTTTCATTCTATGTATTTTCTTACTATTCCGCTAAGAATCCTATTTTTGAAGAAATTTTGGTGTCAAAACTATAAACTTTATGACTGGGCTTAGAGATATTCTCAATTTTGAGCAGCATATAGATCTTATAGTATTCCAGAACATTACATCTGTTAATGAGCCTGTTTACTTAATTTAAAATATTGGCATATGTTTCTTTTATCATGACGGTAGCATACATAGGCGTCTACAGTAATTTTGCCCATTTTTAAAGCCAAATTCATCGATAAACGCTATAATATCCTTTTTGAATGCTTTATTTTGCTCTTGCTAGACACTAATGTCGTTATCTTCCACTGGAATACACTGAACTTGGTTTCTTCTGTGAAATGATTTAGATTATGACAAAGCACTCGAGGGCCGTCTACATAAAAGAAAAGGATACTGTTCTAAAGAGTTACGTTTTAAGGAAAACTAACGTTTATTAGTACGTCACATAGCCAAACAGAAACGATCTCATGCAGGAAGATCTTTCGCCGGTACTTGCAAACGGCTTAGTGTTCAACGGTTTCATCATCACTTGTGCGCTGAAAGGCTATCCTTTTGCTGAGATGATAGCTTAACTGATGACAGCTATAAATAGTTTGCTGAATAATAAACCTTTAATGAAGTATATTGTGATATACTTATTACATCCAAGTATTCATCCTGTTTATCAAACGCGAAATTAAAATATTTCCTACGGCGGTCTTACTGTAAATGATTAGCAAATAACATTAGTAGGTTTTGCGTTAATCAAATAAATCTTAAACTTACCACTAAGTTTCATTTTGGGGCGGCAACGATTTTCTCATTTTGTCATTCATTCCCTGTTCATCGTTTAACTGGGATTAATTTAGTCAAAAATTTTTAAGAAGTTTTGCATTAAGCTCTGACTAAGACAATTCTTGAAAAGGACGTAGTATTCCTCTGAATAGGAAACCGACATTACACAAGCTGATAGTCAAAGCGCTCTTAATATTGTTGCCTATACCGAATTATTAAGTAATTATTGCTACATAAAATGGTATTTTGGATAACAAGGTAGAATGTGGAAGGAAGTTTTGAATTTGGAACATTCCATCATCATTTCATTTAACGTTAAACGATTTGTATATAACTCACCAGCATGCAAGTGATCGGGTAAGTTTCATTAAATTTAATTATTTGAGAAAAATTTAATTTGTTTGAAGATAAGTTCAAACTGAGTTCCATAATAATATCAATAACTGCAGTGATTATATTATCGATAATATTGCATGTTCTGCAGCTGCGATCCATTCATCAAATTTCTTCTTGATATTGCAATTATTGTATATATCTATATGAATATATTTGACTTTTCTTGGATAATTATTACTTTATCATTAAATTCCTTTGAAATAGACAGATTAAGTCTTTTTAAAAATTAACGTATTTTATTTTAACGTTCAGTAATGTATTTTTTCATGAAGTATAATATGTAATCACAGAGTCATATTTATTTTAGCTGCATCATGTATTTAGAGAGATATACGTAAGTGCCTTTTTAAAATTAAGAGGTCATCGCAGTAGTTTCAAAGAGAGTTGAAATAACATATCCAGTAAATTCTTATACATTTTTAAGCACTGCATTATTATCAGCCATCAAAATATTAGCAGATGTTCAAACTAGGTTTATATAATTTATTTGATGTTTTACAAATCAACTATCCCATTCCTTTATCACTTTTAAAACGAACTAGACGGTTATAATTTTTTAAAGCATAAAATCTCAAACTTTCATTGCAATCTTTCATCGCAAGCTTTATTCACTGTAATCATGAACCATCATAAAATAATATCGGCAATATAAAAGTTAATGCTTTGGAAGTTATAGTATTTGTTTGAGCTGAAATCTATCAGCAGATAGAGAGCAATGTTTTTACAATACTTAAAAAATGTATAGGGTGCATATGGGTATTTTTTGCTTTTCATATCAAAAATTCATAACATGACATATCAAAGATGTCATTTAGTCAGAAGATGATAAACTGGAAGCTGCTGGGATGGCTGCGTGTGACTTGAACATCATAGAAAACATAAACTTCGTGAATCTCACAGCTTTGCAATTTTTTATCAAAACCGAACTGCAGAAAATACTTAATGTATTTGACATATGTAAAGCTGCTGCAAACACCTTTGCTATTATCGACAAAATAATGGATAACGTTGCTTATACATCTGAGAAGTAAAAAAGCAAAATTAAATAATTTTTTTAAAGAAAATTTAATTTTTAATCTGTGAATTTGAAATATAAGTGAATTGCATAACTATTAAGTAAAAATATATTTTTGGAAGGGTTAGGTATTTATATTGATAACAATTTAACGGTTTAATAATAATTTTTATTGATTCGTTAACAGCTGCTAAATCGGAGTTTGACAATATTTGGGATCTGAAGTTTACATAGCATAGATTTCTCTTTGCACAGTTTGTATCTCACCATTTTGTAAAATTGCACTTTCGTTCTATTTTTTGCTCCTCTGAAATAAACGTTAGACATTTTGCAATTTAGCATCCAGCAGTGGCCGATGGATAAATCCTTTTAACCTGAAAGTTTAATTCGAGTTCAAATTCACAGCAACATGGTGGCTACAAGTGCCTTTTCATGATTTCACCATTTGTAGCATAAATATAAACCAAAAGATTTGCCATTTGTAGCATAAATATAAACCATTTTTGCCCATAAGTTCTTTCAAGAAGATATCTTATTTCTTAGGCAGATAGATAAGGTGTGCTTTCACTTCAGTAGAAAAAATAATTTGCAATGCAGAATTACCATTTTATGTTACAGCACAGCAAAAGTAAAATAATTATGAGGGACAAAAGGAATTCTTTCTTGACGATTTAATTGTTTGGAAACGAATAATAGGTTTCTTGATATGACACGTAATGCACAACCAGTTTTTCACTTCATAATCTATCGTATTTATGTTTAATTAATAAGCGCGAAGTATGCCACGACCATTATATATGACGGTTTGAAATAATGGACGTTTTTATTAGTCATTCAAATCATTGATTACTGCATCAGTTTTTTATTCCGTACTTTACAAAACATTAGTTTTCATATAAATTCTTCAGTTCCTTGTCACCGCTTTAAGCATTTATATTTTTTATGTACTTTTGGATTTATTTAACTCTGATTATGGTTATGCTATTTAATAATCAATTCTATGCGCTTTTAATTTATACTTCTTTATCAAAAATCCCGATTTCTAATTTTTATAATAAAAATAACGGTATATGTATCTATTTTATAGTCAGCCAGAAAGCATTTCACCACTGTACAGCTAATTACGTGTTCTATGCTGATAGAACAACATTTATTAATCAAAATAATGATTTAGATTTTTAACACACCTATCATTTGTCCCATTAAAAATTATAAAAAGGAATTATAAGTAAAACATTTGCAAGACGTACGTAAACGGCTTTCAAGTTTTTCAGTTTGAACTTTACTATAACTTTAGAGATAGATTAAATATTTTATCGTATGACTGGCAACAATTCTGAAACCTGATTCTTTCCCACGCTGCCTGGAGTATTATTTTACAGTAGCGTAACCTAACGAATTGAAATTAAATGGAACGACTTCGCTATAAAAAGCGATTCTAACATTAGAATGAAATGAAATGAAAAAAATAATAATAAAATGAAAATATATATTGTAAAATGTTCAAATAACTAGAGAGAAACATGAAACGAACAAATTCTTTTGTCCCAATATTTTATCATCAGCTGCCAGTTCTTGAATTTGATACTTTTTCAATTATTTTTATCAGTTGCTTTTAAAAAGAGATATACGTTTTTAAAAAAGCAAAACAGTCTTAATGAAAAAAGATAAACTTCTTTGGTACACGAATTTCGATGAAATATCAAAAGAATACTGGCAATTTCAGAAAAGAAAAAGTCGATAATAAATGTTGTTCTGATTTTTTACTCGTCATTTTTTACTTTTTAAAATATTTTGCCGAATCATATAAACACCCGGATAAAGTAACAGCTGAGGTATAAAGAGAAAATCAATGCCAAAAATATTAATATTTTTTGCAGTTTGTTCTATACGTTTTTTTAAGATTTCATCACTCGAAAAAATTGCCTAAACATCATATATGGAATTTCATTAGAAACCTATAAGTGAACTGTACAACATAAATCACTTCCAGTGGGCATACATTTTAAAAATCTCAAAATTCTAATATAGATTTTATCTAAAAGATTTTTTTAAATATTTTTACGAATTACGTACATATATAAATAATTTAGGGAAATTATACGCGAAATTGTCTTTATTTTTCTTAATGGTAACATGAAAATCTAAGGAAGTGAAGCTGAGCGGAAATGTAGGAATACAGGGCCAAGTCTGTAATAGCTATCTCGCTAAATTGGTGAGATATCACCAAGCTGCAATGGTTTTGGAACTCCTTTTTGTCCCCACATTTGGCGAGAATTCACCAAAAGTCACCAAACTTGGCGATCATTTGAAGAAATTTTGGACTGTCTCTGCATAACTGTAGTAGGTATTATAATTGAATAACTGCAATTGATAATTAACTTATGTGTAACTTTAACCGTATTCCGCCCCTCATATACCTTCCAGTACATTCGAGAATTACTAGAGATTTCTCGGCGACCAGAGGAAAACTATATAAGAGACTATAGAGCATCAGTTTGAAAGCAACAGTTATTTCGTTCAGAGTCGGCTACGGAGTATTAAGGTATCTCCGTGTGAGCTTCGCTACTTAGTTGTGTTCTGCCTTGCGTTGTGTTTAACGTTCTCAGTAGTTTGAAGTATAACTACTGATTGTACTCTGTGATACTGTTAAGAGCACTTTTTTGAAAGTTCCAGAACTGTACAGTATTTTTTTTGCTAAGCTATCATCGGTTCTGCGTGAATTCAGCAAAATTCGCTATATATTCAATATATTACGACCTGTACGCATGCAACAAGATGATGATTGTATATTCAGAAATATTTATAAAGTCTTGAATATAACGAAAGGAAGGCACTTACCTAGTTTGTTTGGTAGAAATATTTCTTGGCTACCTTTCTCGAAATCTTAATTCCTCTTTTTGCTTCATTATTTTACTGCCACAGCGTTATTATTAGGTGGTATTCTGCCATTATACTTTCATTATTAAGTAATCCACATTTCTGAAATTTGACTACTTTTTAAATTTACAAAAGAGTAATCGAACAAAGAAAGTATTTGAAAATTAGTAGATAAGTTCAGAATTATATATCACAAAGAAATTAGACGATTTAATCTTTGATAATATTCTTTATGTACCTTGTGAATGCTCAGCTACACTGTTTTAGCAAATAGTCTCCAGCCCCATAACCTTCTGCATAGCCTTCTAAATAATTGAGTTTGTAAATGCTAAATACCACCCAAGTTAAAAATAGAGTAATTTCTGAAAAGAATTATGTCCTCAATTATGTACTAGAGCCGCAAGTATGCAACTTACATGTTCTTACAAAATCTGCTTAAACTCTTATGATTAAAATGTAATACACCTTTCAAAATTTTGAATTTTATACATATACGAAGTTTCATTCGTGATGTAATAGCCTTATCAACAACTATTTTTATCAGCCTTCTCTACATACACTATAAAATGTTACTAAAGTTAATGATAGGTTATAAGTATATACTTCAAGTAGTTATCAAAACGTATATAATATACTGCGAGAAAATACGTTAAGGCTGTTGGCCTATGATTAGTAGCCTTTTAAAGAACTTTCTCATATAAAAGAATAACTACTCATTGGCAAAACCGTGGAAACTTGGCTGCTTTCTTATTCCTTCAGTTTTGGCAGGACGGGAACTTGCAATAAAATGCTAGTTATATCATTAGTTCAAAAACTGGAATCCGGAAAAAAACAACACATCTATGGAATAACAGTAAGAGAGAAAAATGATAATTCTTTACATTTCTTTCAAATCAAACCTAATGTATAATTGAAACTCATTTCTTACTGACTGCACAAATTCAAGAATACGTTCTCTTTTCATGAAGTAGGTCTGGCACAAATACAAATATACTCAGAATTCAAAAGCATACTAATTTGATTTGTAACTGATACAGTAAGGGACACTTCTTTGGTAGAAATGTCACATATGCTGTTATGCTGTATTCTACATATGCAATAACAGAACAGTTACGTGCTCAAATTTAATATAGTTTACTTTTATTTGAGACGTTTTTCATAAAAGAAATTATACGTTGAATAATTTTACGTTACCAAAATGCAATATTTTTAATAGAAAGAATACGATATTTGAATGAAGAATGTCCTGAAAGTAAAAGGAATAGCACAGCATGCATGCATTGAAAGTGTACACTGAAAAACATCAAGTACGTTACGATTACGTAAATGACACGATAAGAAAATCTTAGTAATAGCTTTTAGAAATACTCGTCTAAAGCCGTACATATGAACATAATTCAAGAAAGAATAACTGTTACACCATTGGAATTTTCAACAACAGTGAATAATCTCGAAAAGTATTTAGACCGTTAAGTTACTCAAACATTTGCAATTTATATTCCATTGCATAATATCGGAGAATAATAAATAGAAACAATTGAAGTAATCTTCGTGAGTTTTTGAAGGATCTGAATTTGCAGCTATTTGCTTTTTACTGAATAATGATAAAATTAAGGGCTTTTTTAAAAATCCATAGAACACTTATTAAATATATATTTATTTAGTCGAAATTTGATATCAAATCATGAAAATAAATAAATTTTTCGGAACATTTTCATAAATTTTTTAAATAGATGCAATTTTATGCAAATTTTTAGGAAAATTTAATATTTACTTTAGATATCATATATTTTTTCCTATTGTATATATTTCAATTTCACTTATACTGTATATTACTACAACATTCATCTGTGTGGTTAGCTAAACGTTTTACGATATTTCTAAAATTTACTAAGCTATGTTAAATTGCATGGAAAAAAACAGTTTTCTATAGAATATTTCTTATTATTTTATATAGAAATGCTTACAAATCAATCAGATTTATAGATAGAACTTAGATTTTAGTTTAAAACCTAGTAAATAATATAGAAAACACTGTTCTAAAATTGCATCGAAATATCTTTAAAACATTTTGAAGAGCTACATTTCTTGCATGTAAAAACACTAAAAAAATCAGTTTTCCAGAAAACGCGTTTAAGATTTCACTTTAGCAGAAAAAATGTTCTGTTGTTTTTACACACTTGAAGTTCCCCACATTTGTAAATCAAACCCTCCTTATCTTTATACTTAAGTAATTTTGTATTCCTATTTGCTTTTAATAATGTTCTGCCTATTTTCGAAACGAGTGAATGGCGTTTTGAGTTCTTTATTCATTCGTTATCAATTCCAAATAAATCATTTCCTGTTCAATTGATATAGTTAAGTATTCAAGCACAGCAAGTAATCCAAGACAGTCTGAATTAAAAATTAAAACTGTTATATATGCACCCAGCATTTTACCTGTGTCAACAGAAATGACAGACACACAACCATTCAGGGATGTATGGCCATGACGCTGCCAGGTACCATCCACAAAAACACCTCAAGTTGTGCGTTTCTTTAAAGTTATAATTTCTTTAGCAGCTTTTTTCATGCTCTGGTCAGATACATACTGTACAGCTTCTAACAATTTGCTTTCATGCTGCCTAAATACTGCTTTTGATATGAACGGCAAGTTCGAAGTGAACACCTCTTTACCAGACGTGTGACCTTTTCCAATAAGTCGTAATCCAAGCCCCAAGAAGGAATTTAAAATACTTTTATTTCCATTTTTGGAAGTTGAAGAAAATACACATTTGCATTTCAAGCTAAAGTTTGAGCAAAACCCAAATTTTGAATCTTATACTATTGATTGCAAGAATTTTTTCGCCGAAATCGTCTTTTTAACGTAGGCAGATACCTTAAACGGCTTTGTCCAAAAATTTTGCAGAAATAATATATTTGTTAAAAGAACTGCTAATGGTGTGTGCAATCCAGGCTAGTCAGTATATCATAATGCGATAAGTTCCAATTTGATGCATTATCTATAGGCGAATTTGCTCATAACTATCAAAAGAAGGGCATTTAAATCGTCATATTATGCTGGGAGAATAACGTATTGTCATAATGCGTATATGAATGTAGTCGATGTCTGGAGCAACAACCCGACAAATCCAAATCTAGAGATGTTATGCTCGGTGCGTAGAGAAATTCGAATGCTCTATACAGACAGTTTTCAATCCATTGACTGAAGGAGGCCAGTCAAGGACTGACCAGTCAATCATTCCTTTGACAAGACTGCCGCTAATACCGAATCGCCGTGAATGGCGTTGCATCACAGCTACTGAGCTAACGACTGAAGCAGTGTACTAGCCTGAATTTCAGTATCTTGTTCATTGGCAATCAAGATCATCCAATAAGACGGTGCTCGCAACTGTCACTGAAATTAAAATCAGTTTTAAAACTTACTTTCCTATGCATCAGTTTTTAAACAGAAAGATGGAAAACATCTTTTTTTATTTATTCAGTCATTACAGAAGAATGTCTTTAAGTGTCGACAGATTTTCATTAATACTGTCTTCATTTGTCGACAAATAGACAAATTCAGATAAAAATAAGTAAAGAAATGTGTAAAGATTTATTTGTTTGTTTAAGTAAGGATAATATCCCTTCATGTTTCAAACTTTTTAAAACTGTATATTTTATTCACAAAATGAGTACGAAATATAAAATTATTTTCTGAAGACTGTCAAGAGAAGATGTAAAAGGTCTTTCATTTGTCAAAAAATGCGACTGAGGTTTTATCCGTATCTTTTTATACTAATACATATCATAAAGCACGTGCATTTGTTCAAGTAAAAAATACATTGCAGTGTAGTGTTCTTGTCGAAAATAAAAGCTAATGCGTTTTACGATTATTTCATACCTTTACTAGCAATAAAAATAAAACAAATTGTAAAGAAGAAGATGTAAAGGGAATAATTTCCAGACCAGAATAAATGATATTAAAATCTAAGTTGTTCTCAGAATAATGCGATGAATAATAGCGTAATAATAGTAACTGAGTGAACATTCCATGGCGAAAGAGCGGAAAAAGAACAGAATAGAATTCCGATTTTATTGCGTTTCAATTCATAAAAGTTTTTTTTTCCGCTTTTTTTTAATAGGTTCTTTTTTCTTTTCTTTTTTTTTTTTAAGTTGATTCGGCTCCAATCACTGGGTTCTTTTTTGTGCCCTGGCATTTCTTTTTTGCTAATACGTAAAATAGCTATAAAATCAGATAATTGTGGAAGCTTAAAAAACTGCGCAAAAAAACAAATGGGACAGTTCTATATCTCACGTTCTGCTGAGCCGATTGACGAAATTGAAACTGCGTTTTTCATGTCTCGAATCCGTGACTTAGGATATATATTAGATTTATATATAGCCACATTTTAACATAGGTATTTTGGCCCCAAATCGAACATTTTCTGAAAAGGCATGCCAATGTTTTTCAACATTTCGATGCTACCACTCGAATTATGTCTACATATTAAATATTGTAAAATTTTGTGAGAAATTTACAGAGAAATTCAAAAATTTATCTTGGCGTATTTTTTTCAGTTTCCGCTAAGAATAACTTGGCGAACTTCTTAATTTATAGCAACCTATTTTTCTTTTTTTCATTGCAAACGAGCGGAAAAAAGTTATGGTTCATACTTTCAAATAATTTTAACAAAGTGCGTAAACCACATTTATGTTATTATCGCTTTAAAGAAATATGTCAAATTTCAAAGCGCGCAAATATATAAATTCGTATATCTTAATAAATTTTGAATAAAAACTCTAATTTTCTGCAGGTATGGTTAAAACAACATCTATTTTAAGATGATGGTCAAAATTTTGTAGATTTTAGTTCAGAACTGTTTTCGAAAATATTGTAAAAATTATTTAAAAATACAAATTTTAAAAATAAATCATAAAAATAGCCGAATTTTATTTGGAATGAACCTAAATTTCGAGATACGAAAGAAGGAATCAAGTAAGTTAAATAAAAAAAGGCAAATTGAAAAATATATATCAAATTCAATTAATATTCTGGAGCCAAAATATTGAGGGCTAATGTTTTAAGAACTACACTTACAATTTTTGCAAAATTTGGTAGTTTGCATAAGTTGAGTCGTAGAATTGAAATAAGGAAAAAAATCGGCATGTCATTTTAGAAAATGTCCGATTTTGTGTCAAAATACATATATTAGAACAATGCTATGTATAAATCTAATGCATACGCTAAGTCGCACTTTCGAGACATGAAAAATGCAATTTGAATTTTGTCAACCGGCCCAGTAGAACGGGAAATACAAAACTCCCCCCCTTTTTTTTTAAGTCCAAAGGGGCTTTGTCCCTGAGGGACTATTGTTTTCGTTTTGCGATTTTGCGTCGGAGATATTAAATGTCGGTTCACTTTTTAAAATGTTGCCACCAAATATTATATTTAAAGAAATTAAATGATGAAGAATCTGCATAAATGTACCTATGTTTCTCGCATTGTGATAAAACGACGGTACCTAGAGCCATCGAATTTTGAATGACGTAATCCTACTGCGAATATGGGCATCTGGAAGCCCAAATTTGAAATTTGGAATTTGTTTTACTATCGATTTCATATTTTGTAAAACTTTAACGAATTTTTGATTAGCAAACTCAAGAATTTCAACTCGAGCAATGGTGACGTTGTACAGAAAAAACATTTTTATCTCCAGCACGTGAGACTGTGCATCGGAAATTCTAAAGATATGCTCAATTTAAAATTATTTTGCGATCTCACTCTTGAACATAATTTTATGCTTTAAGTGAGAAGAACATGGTATTTAATAAATAAAGGTAACACACAAAATGTAGTAAAAAAAAACGCCTCTTTGGGCGTAATTTAAAATCTGAAACATTTCAGCTTTTTATTTTTAGTCCAAAGGGGCTTTGTCCCTGAAGGAGTATTGTTTTCGTTTTGCGATTTTGCGTTGGAAACATTAAAAGTCTGAATCACTCTTCAAACTGTTGCCACCAAATATTGCAGCTCTGAATTATATTTAAAGAAATTAAATAATTAAGAAGCTGCATAAATGTATGTATATTTCTCCAATGTGATAAAACAACGCTACCTAGAGCCATCCAAATTTGAATAACGTACGTTTCCACCCGAATATGCGCATCTGGAAGCCCAAATTTGGAATTTGTTTCATTTTCTATTTCATATTTTGTAAACCCTTAACGAATTTTTGATGAACAAACTCAAACGATTTAAAAGCGAGCAATCGCAACACTCTACGGGGAAAATAAGCCTTTTTATCTAAAGCCAGCGGAACTGTGTATCCGAAATTCTAAAGATAGACTCATTTTAAAATTATTTCGCGATATTGCTGTTGAACTGAATTTTATGGTTTAAGTGTGAAGAAGATGATATTTAATAAATAAAGGTAACATACAAAATGTTACCTTTAAGTTTTTTATTTATTCATTTATTTATTTATTTTGCCCAGTTCACATAAAGCGACAGTACTAGGTTTTACACAATTGATAATATTTAAGTAAGTATCTTTTATTAACGGAAGTAAAACGTTTCAAGAATGCAAAATTTTTAGAAGATATGTAAAAGAATAATATCAAATCACAGCAAAATTTTAGAAAAAGGTGCCCCTTCATTTATTTAGCAATCTTTACCCAAAATTTAATTTTCAAAGAAATGCTGTTATAATAAATTTTTGCGCAACCACCGATGCCCACCAGCGGCTGAATGGCAAAGTCGCTGAACACTGTAGTGTGGTCCGGTGTTTGAATCCCCGCAAACAGGCTGGCTGCATGAGCGTTTGCGTGGGTTTCCTCATATGTAACGGTATACGATTTAGTTTCCTTTAAAAAGTCCTCCACGAAGACATCCCTTCCCTTAGGCTGATAGGGCTCGAGTGCATTGCCGTAACCAAACCAACCACGAAACGAAGGTCACAGTGCAAATACTCTGCTAAAGCCTGGTGGGATCTTTCAGTATTTTTCTTGGAGTTATTTTGTTGTCTAACCATGGAAATTCTGCCTACACAGCTCCTCATATAATAACCTCCTCATGGGAATTCTATATAAACAACTATGATAATTTCACCGAATGTCTATTAAATAAATGAAATTTTGAAGTAAATGATCAATTTTGACTAATGAAATAATTTCTTCCGCCTCACAGATACGGTAGTTGTGTTAGGTAGTTCTTTTTATTATTACTGCACAGGAAGCTAAAATCAACAGCATCAAACTAAAAATATATTGAACATGTCAAATATAAACAAATATAGGTTTCTACTTCAAAAATCAAGAATCATTTTATAGTTTTAAGTATATAACAGAAATATTAGTTCAGTTGCGCTATTTTTAGCTATTTTAATAAGCTTCAAAAATCATCGTATCCTATCCATCAAAATTACTACTGTATACGATGAGTTCTCGTATTCTTTTTAAAAGGCATGCATCAACTTATTTTTTCTCTATCATTTACATTTCGTACAGCGATTCTGAGTATAAAAATTTTCGGAGACGTTAATGTCAAGAATCTGATTAGAAAATTGCAGTTGTTTCTGGGTGGAGTAGTCACAGTTTTACGTAGCTTAGAATATCCTTCCGGACATAACCGTTTTGGAATATGGAAATTATATAAAAGTCGAACTGAATACTATTAAGTTTGAGATTCTATTCCAGTGCATTTAAAATACCGCATATTCGCAAAGCCTTAAATTAATGTAAGCTTAGAAACTTTTCCAGTCTTCTTGCAATTAATGCGTCGCGAATTTTAAGTGTCGCGTCAATTAAGTAATGCCATTTAAGTAATCAATATTTAAGTACTTTTATTTTTATTTTTATTTGATTTTTAATTTGAAATTGTGAAAAGCGTAATGCAATATAAAGAGTGTATTTAAAATCTCCAGATAATCATTTTTCTTCGACGGTTCAGTTTTCTAATGAAGTTTTCTAATTTCTTCCTTTAAACGGAAATGACATCTGTTGGAATAGCTTTTAAGATAACAGTTGGAACTGAGGGCGGTCTGGTCTTGTTTCGCTTGTCTTCGCTGGGGGTTTTGTTACGGAACAATAAAGGAAATCGTAAATTGTCCTTCTCGTTTTCATTTACACTCTCGCTTTGTGAATGTTGCAATGCTCATGTAAATCAGTTCCTTCGGAAGAAAGGAGCCGCTGTAAAACTGGATCTTGAAAGGGCAGTTTTGTTGTTCTGCTTAGATATTTCGCTCGTTAGCAGAGGGAGTCGAATTTTTAGTATCCACATGTAGGGTGACTCACTTGCAGCTGGTCAAGCGTCAACTGTGGACAATGACGCTGTTTTAATTTGTTTGACGGGGTATGCTTGTTCAGATAAGTATTAGTGAAAGCCTCGGGTTGGTGAAACTTAATTTTATGCGTAGGTTTTGACCTGTAATATTTATAGGGAGTACAAAACGAGCTTTTCTCGGTTCTTGCATGAGGTTAGAAGATAGTACGGTACAACTAGAGAAGAGAATAGCTCAGAGACAGAAAGGGCGTTTGCCCTACGGCCGAGCTGAGATCTTGGGTCTTTGCCTCGTTGCGAGCTTGCCCTACTGCGCCTCTGATTTGCGCATGTGTTTTCTCGGCGTTTGACTGACGAGAATTTTCGTTGCGTGATGACAAGAGCTCCACACAAAAATATAGTATCGGTTCTTCTTCATTAGCTTTCTCGAAGAACTATTAATTGTTATTCTCGAAGTGTTGGAAGATTTTGGGAAGTTCCCAGATGTTTTCTTGATAAAGAATTTTCGTTGCGTTGTGACAAGAGCTCTATGCAAAATTAGGGCATCGCCTCATCTTCATATCGTTTTCCGTCAACTATAATTGGATGCTTCCGAAGATGTTTTTAACAGAAACATGATCTTAGATTCGGAAAAGTCGTCTTCCACCTGTGAGTGAAATTTTTGAAATTATTTTGTCTCTCTCTCTATTCTCTGTCTATTTTAATTCCGTGATGGACTAGTAATATGATTCATCTATGTATATATATGTATTTTAAGAAGCGATTGAGAAGTCGATGACAAGTTATTTTGAAGGATTAAGATTTTTTCCACCAACTTAATTTGTGAATTATCTTATATTTTTATTGGTACCATTATAGTATTTGTCAAGTGAGAGTAATTTCAATTAATCGTGCGTAACTGGTAGAGAGAGAAATCCATTTGATAATTGAGAAAATTGTTTGTGCTTTAGGAAAATTTAAATTTATTGTCTAAGATATGAAATTTATGTTAATTGTAATTTCCATATTAGTTTATGTGAGATCAAGTTTAAATAATTATTTTAATGTTTAAGCGTGATCTAACTAATCGTTTATTATGTTAAATTGGAAATCTGATCTTGATAAATGACGCTTGACGGAAATTTAATGTGGAATATTATTTACTATTGTATGTAAGGGTTGTCTGGCCAGCTATCTAATTAAGAGATTCAAGATATTAATAAATGTGTTTGACTTTATTATGACTTACATTTTTGTGTGTGTGTGTTACGTATTATCGTCTGTTCAGTCACTTCATTTGTTTGAGCCGCAAGGCTTTTAAGAAACATGGAGATTGTTTATCGGAGTTTTGGAAAATTTTTATGCATTTAGGGTACTCACAACGCTCCCTGTATTCTATATACTAACCACGTCTGAATGATTAATTTGATTGAGTTTTAGGAAAATTTGTGATGCTTGTTTAATGCGAAAGGGAAGTTTATAACTATTGCTTGATTTTTCTTTAGTGGAACTGACTGATTGCTTTCGAATATTTCTTCTCTGGGGCTTATGGGGTGTTTAGTGAATCTGAACTTGTTACTCTTGAGTTGATTTTAGAAATGAGTGAATATGTAGTTCAAGTGAATTTAAGAAATATTTTATTCAAGAGATAGTATTCTTTTCTACCGAGTACCAGTGAAGATTTATTCCTTCCTTTTTCAGGTTTAAATTTATTAAGTATGAACTTGCTTTGATTGTGTGACTTAATTGATTCTAAGAAATAAGTATTAAAAATGATATTCATCTTAGTCCAATCAGCCAGTTCCTTCATCCGCTTCATCAGTTAGAAGAATTTTAGTAGCTATTATGTAATTTTGTCCGGCATCAAGATAGGTTGAGTATGCAAGCAGTTTTAAAACTGTAAAAGTAAAAAGTATAAACACGTAAATTTTTAGCTTTAACACATTTGTATATCCTTACACTGTCATGGGTTATCCTGCTAGACTTAAATGATTTGGACTGAAAGCTATGTTCTATTTCTTTTAAACATTACGACATCCATCAACTTGAATAAATTTGATACCCTGATTACTGTTATCCTATCCTAGAAGCCTATTGTTTTAACAAATAATTTCTTAGTGACCTCTTTCATTTGCCCTTCATTTAGTTATATAATTACACTACTTCTCTAAGTACCAACATAAATCATACCTAATCTAGAAGTCTTTTCGTCCCGCCTGACTTCTGAATACAAATAACATAACAAAGATAAAAATGTAAATAAGACTAATTATTAACAGGTCGATCTGTTAATAATTAAAATTAGAGAATCAACACCTAAAAACCAAATTTCACTTCTAAGCAATTTGATGTCAGTATGAAAATATTCATCACTGTATATTTCAACGTTCATACTTTCACTGAAACGTGTGTTAGAACGGCCATTCAAAGTGGTGCGCACCCATACCATGATTACATTACCTTTGCACATATGCGTTTCACGGATGTTAGCATTGGCTTATTGCTTCCTTCAGACTTAGCACGTCTGAAATCATTCTCGAAACAAAAATGAAATACATAGTGAAGAGAATTTAGTGAAGACACAAATATGGACTTCCTTGTATGCAGCGTCCTTTTACGCAACTTATCTCTCGCGGTATATTTGGATAGTGAATTTTTGTAGCTTCACTGATCTTCCCTGCATCTGGGTTGACATCAATTATCTGTTTTACTTAGCAATCATTGACAAATAAAGGTCGTGAGAGTCTGTTGTAGCTAATTTTTTTTTATCTTGAACTTGTTGTCTGCATGGCGCGTTTGGCTACTTATATCTTTACAGACATGTATCAATGTCTGTTCTGCTTCCATTCCCCTGATCGCATGCCATTTGCACAATCCATCAGATGTCTTCTCAAACGACATATTCTACTTTCCAAGCATGAATATTTTATTCAACCCTAAAAATCAGAATTTGAAGCATTCCCTTGCATTCTTTTCCTCATGTGCCGAATGAACGGGAGCAAAAGTTTGAAAATCCCTCTCCATTGAAGATGAATTCCATTGGACTACGTGATAACGTTGACGCGGAGCTTCCAACTATCTATTACTTTCACTGAACATATGAATAAGTGATAATTTTACAATGAACTATTAATGATGACCTTGAAACGAGCTTTCATATATTAGCATTATTTCCTTTTTAAACTTCACACGTTTTCTTTTCTCATGATGATATTTCTAATCTTTGGCTTAAATATGACAAGCAAAATATTTTTACAAAAATATTAATTTTTCCTAAATATTGATGTATTGGTACACATTTGTCATGCTAGATTACCTTAAAAAGGGCATTCTGTTGCAACGAAGTACATAACTGTGAAAATTTCATGAATCGGGAATCTGGAAAGTAATAGAAGAAATTGAATTTGAGAAATGAAGGACCAGACAAGCACCTGAAAAAATTACAGGGAATTATTTAGACACAATGCTTTATACAATCTTGAAGACATGAATATAGAATTCTGTAAATTAGAATTTACATATAGTAAGGCTTATGATCAAGTTCCCAACATATATATTGAGCTTGCAATCGTTCAGTGTTTAGTAACAACTTGGAATCAAAATTTTGTTAATTGGAGATATTGATACAAATTCTAGCTTTCCTAAAGAATTGATTTTTCTACTTATGACAGAATTATCGTACCTGAACTGATTTTTAAAATTTTTAAAACTACTTTAAAGATTTTTCCCCGAGTGTAGATTGTAAAGATTTTGACGTTAAAATGTCATTACATATTTTAAAACTTATGAAAATCACATTCACATAAATAGACATTGTAAGGACAGTTTCTAAAATTATAATTACAAAAAATTGCGTACCTATAGACATAAAATGAGCAGTTTCTGGAATTATATATGATTTTTTGTGAATAAATAAATACACTCAATAGAAGTAATTTCCCGTGTTACGGAATTCCACAGTTATGCACCGTATGATTGAAAAGTTTGACTAAAACAAGACAGCACAAAAACATAACTCTGATCTGGGAATCAAAAACTGGAACAAAATAATTTTTGTTTCTAAAGAAACGGTAGTTACTTTTTATCCCCCTCGAAATTGGTAGAGTTTTATTTAAAATCTGTCCCTAAGATTGCCTTTTTAATCAATTTTTAAATGTCGGTATATATATAAATATTGTAGTAACATGCACATGTATATGATTAACATATCGCTGTTCACCGTTCTGTACTTCCATTTTTTGTGAGACAATTTTCCATGGATTATACAAATGAAAAATGTTATCCAAAATGGTTTAGCCCTCAAAAGTTGAAAAAAGTGGACTTAGCTAATTTTATAACGTTATAAAGCTTTATTCTTATTGTATTTTATTATTTTTTTACAGTTTTAACTCTTTAATTCCTTTTCTTATATTGTGTGCTTCATAAAATCCATTAAACTAAATGAGAAAGTAAAAATGCAGCGATATTTGACTATTTAATTTTATTTCTCAAGTTTCAGATAATGCCTGAAACATTTTCTGGACTACTGTTTATTGTACTGCCAATGCTGAGTGCATCAAAAGACTTCCTCCCTCCATAGTGACTACGCCAGACATACGCCAGACTAATTATGGCTCTTCATAACTTTAAACAGTATCTTAAATTGCATACGAAATGATTTAACCCATGTGTCTTCAAAAATATTTAGAAAGCAGAAACTTTTTGTCAAACAAATTCTTGACTCCAATTTTTCAGAATTTAGACATGTTATTCTGCATTGCTTGGCACAACATAGCTTAATCTTGTGGGAAATAATTTCAGAGATTATTAAAGGACAAAAACTTTATTCAGGAATTTTTCAAAATTTTAACTAGAAGTCATTTGGTTACCCAAGGAAACTAATTAAGGAAATAATTAATTGTTTGAGGAAAATTAATTGGGTCCATTAAACAATCCGAATAAATTAAGTAAAATTAATTACTTGAGATTATAAAGAAAAAAAAAGAAATTTACAAAGAATCTGTAAAGTTTAAATGTATGTCTCCGTATTGTAAAATTCCAACTAGCTGCTTTTTCCTTGTACATCGATTAGCCGGGTTTTGTGATTCTTCTTTCGAGAATAAATGAGAAACAAAAAAAGGAAATTTACAAATAAAAATTGGAAAAAATAGGAATGGATTATGTATCCCCGGCAAAATTAATATCTTAAGTATAAGCAACAAAACAGGAAATAAACTAAATAGATGGCCTCAAAGTGTAAATTAGCATAGGTAAAATGGGTAAAGTGTGTCCTTAGAGTAAGTAAAAATATTAAAATCTAATTTTAATATTTTCAAGTTTATTTATTTATTTTTGCAATTCGATTTTACATTCAACTTCCCTTCCTTTTTACATCCAATGCAGTTTTGTTAAATTTTTTACGAACGGATTTTTTTAATATTTCTAGAATGAAAAATGGCTATAAGGATTTAACTCCATAGGAAGACGTATCTGGAATATTTAAATTTAAATTGCAGTGATATCATTATCTACCCTGGTTCCAAATCATCTATGACGAGTTTGACAGGATAGGTCGACAAAAAGGTTGAATAAATAATTTTCATTTTTTCCCATTTTTGCGTCTTTTAAGTATCTTTTCTCCATTTTGTACTACTTTTGACACTTTTCAATTGTACTTTATAAAAGCTTTAATCTGAATACTGCAAAGATCACACAGCTGGAAAACGTTACGACATTAGACCAGTAAAATAAGAGAAGACCTATTAATCAAACGAAGATGTTCAAAAGACATTTTTACGAAAGCTCGAAGCAATAAAATATGTAACAAAGTTAATTTTGTAAACTTTTATCATTTTATTTTATATGTATGACAATATTATATGTATGACCGTATTACACTATAATTTCCGCTATGCACTTGTCGAGACATTAGTATTTTTCTTTTGAAGCAAGGTAGATGAAAAATGAGTAATGCCCTCGTCGGAACTCGAACCACGGACCTCTCGAATACGCACCGAGTTTGCTGGCCATTAGACCACGAAGGCATGCTAAGAAGGCGAGTAAAATACCTTACAAACTTACAATAAAACTATTTTATACTGGCCTGTAAAAGTTAAGGAATAAATAGATTTTAGGCACACATTTTAAACCAAACAAGTGAGAAAAAAAAAAGGTGTCAGGAATAATAATTTCCTTCATGTAGTGAAACAGCGCTGCTTGTAACAGAAGTTGCACATCTTAGACGCCTAAAAAATGTAAAACATAAATATCAGGGAAATAATTATCAGATACACAGAAAGGATTTTGCTCAAGTAAATAACAACTTTAATATGCAGTACTTTACACTAAAACATGAATTCAGGCTTGGCACATTCTCTTGCCGCTGTCAATTAACTTCCAGGTACTTCAGCTAGGATCAAAAACCACACAGGATGTATACTGCGAAAAAAAAAGGACAGTTCTATAGCTCCCGCTCTACTGGGCCGATTGACGAAATTCAAATTGCGTTTTTCATGTCTCGAAGGCGCGACTTAGGATATGTATTATATTTATATATAACATTGTTCTAATATAGGTATTTTGAAACAAATTCGAACTTTTTCTTAAATGGCACTCCAATTGTTTTTCCATTTTTCGATTTTACGACTCAAATTATGCCAAACTACCAAATTCTGCAAACATCGCACGTGTAGTTTTTAATAAATTTGCTCTTAAAGTTTTAGTTCATTAATGTTACTGAATTTGATATATATTTATTAATATCTCTTTTTATTAAACTTACTCAATTGCTTCTTTCCCATTTCGAAATTTAGATTCATTCCAAATAAAATCCGCCTATTTTTTATGATTTATTTTTAAAAGTTATATTTTTAAATAATTTTGTATAAATTTTTCGAAGACAATTTTGAATTATAATCTATAAATTTTTACCATCATCTTAAAGTAGATATATTTCTAAGCATACCTGCAAAAAATTAGGGTTTTTTTGTTCAAACTTCCGTAAGATATACGTGAATTTATATATTTGCAAGCTTTGAAATTTGGCATACTACTAAAAAACGATAATAACACAAATGTAGTCTATGCACTTTGTTAAAATTATTTGAAAGTTTGAACGATAACTGTCTTTCCTCTCGTCTGCAATGAAAAAAAGGAAAGAAAAATAGGTTGCCATAAATTTTGAAGTTCGCGAATAAATTATTCATGTCGAAAGCTGAAAAAAATATGCCAAGACAAATTTTTGAATTTCTCCGTACATTTCGAACCAAATTTTACAAAATTTAATATTTAGGCATAAGATGAGTCGTAGAATCGAAATATGGAAAAATTGGCATGCCATTTCAGAAAAAGTTTGATTTGGTGTTAAAATACTTATGTTAGAATAATGCTGTATATAAATCTAATATATAATCTTTAGTTTCTCTTTTCAAAAATGAAAAACGCACATTGAATTTAGGCAATGAGCCCAGTAGAACGGGAGATATAGAACTGTCCTTTTTTTTTCTCGCAGTGTTTTGCAGCCTATTTCAAAATCTTGCAAATAAAGTCAAAGTAGGTACTTCTTTTTCGATATATTCGCAAACACTTGATCAGATTAGAATCTCATGATTAAATCTTTCAGCTGTAATACTTACGCATTTTAACTATAGCAGATCTCCTAGGAAATATATGCAGGCCAATAATACCGCCTAAACTTATTTTTGCATAGACACGTTTGCAAGACATATTTGGCATAAGTATCCCATTTAACATAATCCATAACATTTTTCCATAAATTGCATTTTCTAGGATTATCTAACAATAGAATGCACACTTTTTTAATATACAGGCTGTTTATAAAGTCCCGGACTCATTTTGATGTTTAATAACTCATAAAATAATAGATTAAAATTAATAACATCAATGGTTAGATAGACTCAAAAAGTTTCATAACCCTTGTCAAAGAACTTCCACGTGTGCTCCCTTTGTCGCACGGAGAATATCAAGTCGAAATTCAATTTCACGCCAGGTACTGGCAAGCATGTCGGCATCCACAGAGGCTACTGCGGTTGTAATTCTGGCTTTTAGGTCATCAATGTTTGACACTCTCCTCCTGTAAACGTTGTCCTTTACAAATCCCCAAAGGAAAAAGTCCATGGGCGTTATATCAGGTGATCCGGGTGGCCAAGGAATTGAACCTCCTCGCCCAATCCATCTTCCTGTCAAATGGTCATTCAAAGAACTACGAACGATGGTACCCCAATGAGGTGGTACACCATCTTGTTGCAAAAAGACATGTGACTGAAGCTCTTCTAGTTGTGGAAATACGAAGTTTTCCAACATGTCTAAGTATACGACTGATGAGACCGTCTTTTCTGTAGAAAAGAAAGGCCCAATGACTCGGTCGTGCCTTAGTCCACACCACACATTAACCTTTGGGTATTCCCTTTGTGCCTCACGTTATTCATGGTGGTTTTCAGATCCCCATATGCGCACATTATGACGATTAACAATGTCAGAAAGATGAAAGGATGCTTCGTCGGAGAACATATGCGCTTCAGAAATTCAGCATCATGTTCTATCCTCCTTAGCATATCTGTTGCAAAGGCCATCCTCCTAGGCCTATAATAATAGGCAATAGTTGCCAAAAACAAAAGAATTTTTATGCATGCAGTTTTAATTTTTTCTTAATAACCTTGTACACCGTCGAAATTGGCATATCCAATTCTCTTGCCGCTGATCTTACAGACCTTCACATACAAATGTACTAGAAAAAACACATCAAAAGTAAACATAACATTGCAATAGTTACCAAAAACAAAAGAGAAAAAAATGCAATTAATAAGCAGACGATATTTACAAAAGTAAAGATATTTAAACCTGAAACGGAAAATATATAAGTTATTCCATCAATAAATGCCATAAGTTTGTTTATATCTTCATCAATTTAAGAGTTATTAAACATCAAACTGGGTCCGGGACTTTATAAACACCCTGTATAGATATATTATAAAGACTGTAGATACTAAGCAGTGTAAATTGCTTTGAGACTATTTTTAAATTCAGTTATAAAGTACATCTATCGGGAATTTTTTTAAGTACCTGACCTATTGATATTTCGCAAAAACTATCACTGTTTACATACGTAAGCCATATCAGTTAGTAACACGAAGTATATCTGGAAAACAGAGTTATGAAAGCTAATTTTTCATCCAAAACGTTACGTTTTATTGGATTTTATTACGCAAATATTTGTTACGTTTGACGATCAAATTCCTTCTATTACCCTTAGGATATAATGTATTTTCTCCCTCCTTTCTGCATGCCTTTCGGGTGTAATTGGAAGCATACACGGCGCGTATTCGAGAGATTCAGGATTCGAATCCTGGCGAGGGCACTGAAAGTTTTCATTCCTCTTGCTTCAACATAACCTAACGACTCTACAATAGTATCCGAACTAAAAGGTGGTTGACAATAATTCGTCGCCACCAGAATTTGGCGACTAGGTCCCCCTAATTGATGAAGAAACAGTTGCTTGACACCAAGGTTTTAACTGTATGTGGTTGATTAAAATTTTCCGACTATAATTTTCCCAAAACAGAAATTCTGCCGCACTCACACTGAATACCCGAAAGTTAACGAATGTAAGCAGACCTCTCTTTCTATTTTGAATAATTCATTAAAATCATTGAAAGGTTCTAATACGAGTCAACATTAGTTTCTGTTTCAGGAACTCAGTGAAGAAAATATCCTTCCTTTTCTAGAAAATAGAAACTATGAATTTTTTTGTCAAAGCAAACTGCGTGTAATCTCATTGAAGCAATCCTTGCTTGCATTCAAGTTAATAATGAAAATTGCAAAGTTCATCCCCAATCTCAGTTGAATCAAGTGACACATTAGCTTCTTCAGCACGAGATGTGAATAAATATGATTACGTTGTGCGCTTTCGATAACATTTTGCGCAATTACCTCAACTTTAGATATCTTCAATCATTATTTCATGAATAAAGATTATTTGTAAATTGATATTTTCTAATTCTTTTATTACCTCAAGGCCATTAGCAGAGTCTTTTCCTTAGATTTTCTGAAAGCTGTTTTACAGATATAAAGATATCTTGCTGGTATTTGGTTCGCTATAAATGACAGTTTTGCATGTGAAAAATTCACGTCACCACTTCGTTGCATTCTGTAGATTTATAATGACCTATAAATTACAAAATGTGACTGACAAAATCTAACTTTCTCTAGAAAATATGTTACAATTAGAAACAATACTATTGCCCTAACCTTACATTTCTAGAGCTTGCAACTGTCGATCCAGACGTATCTTGTAGTAGTAATCATAGATGCAAACTGCTAAACAAAAAAAAAAAAAAAACCTAAAAGTTTTCAGATTTTAACGGTCGTCCAAACGGGTGATAAATTGTTTTATGTCGAACAGTAATGCCATTGATCGCTTTCAGATCGTTGTGTTTATTAATTAAAAATTCATTTAAGTTTTAGAAAATGTAAAACAAATAATAAAACTAATACGAAATATGTTGATCAAAATTAGATGGCTCTACGTCGTTTTTCATAATGCAAGGAACATACATACATACATATACACATGCAGATTCTTCGCTATTTAATTTCTTTCCAGGGCGATAAATTTGCTAGCAACTGTTTTAAAAGGGATATGCAGTTTATAGTGAAAAAACGCCGAATCCTCTTTCGAGACTAATAGCTCCTTTCGGGCTAATAATAGTTTCAAGGCTTTTAATAGTTTTGTCACCGCTGCGTCCTAACGTCTTCTAGCGACAGCATGCTACTGTTCTTACATTTCGGCCACGTTACGTAATTAATCAAGAATGTACTAAAGCCTCTAATTCTGCCATCTTAGCGTGGAGCATCCATTACCAATTTGTAATTCCATTTATCATAACAACATGATTTAATTTTACAACCTTTTCTTGATAAAATGTTCTCTTTTAGATCTCTTCGACATCACTAGATTATTTAGCAAATATTCAAGTAGAAATTCCGAATATGAATTTAATTTTATATGTACCCAGTCTTATAGGTAAAGTTCACTTTACACCCTAGTTCTATACGCACTCCAGTTTAATCAGAGGGCTTTTAAACCTACAATTTTCCGCTTTACGTTTGTCTATAACTCTAGTCACAACTTTTTATAAAGGACTTTTATGCACATGTTTTAAAAGTATTCAAAATACCTTCAGTAAAGTGAAATGAGAACAAATATGAAAAGATTTTATTCTGTATAAAAATATATAAAAATAGTAAAAATATTTCTTTCTTTGCCCCATCAATACCTAAATTTGAAGACTAAAAAATATCATCCTTAATTTTGAAGAGTCTTTCATAATCCCAAAACAAACGTTCTTTACTGTGTAAAAGTTATTATGATTTTTGAAGCAGGAGAAAAGAAAAAGTGAGCAATACCCTCACCGGGATTCGAACATGGGCCTGCCGAATACGCGACGAGTGTGCTCCCCTTGCACATTCGGCATGTATTCGAAGGCCTGCAGAAAGAAGGGAGAAAATGCCTTATATACTCCCCCTTTTAAAGGGCTACTGGGAATTAAGAGACCCAATTGCCAAATCCTGGTTCTGAAGACTCATAATTCATCAACCTTTAGTTCGGTTCATTATTTTTTTCTTAAGCAGGAGATTTGAAAAAATTCGCAATGCCCTTGCCGGGATTCGAACCTGGATCTCTCAAATACACGCGGAGTATGCTACCGTTACACCATGAAGGCATGGAGTAAGGAGGGAGAAAATACCTTATACTGTATTTAATCTACTGTGCAGAAATGTTGAACAAATTTTCAAGAGACCTACAAAAGATTCAGAAATTGCATTTTTAATCCATAGAATATCTGCTTCATTTTCAGATCAACGCTGTTTTATAAAAGTTTCTCTTTGTCCTTATTGTTCTTTTCTTACAAAATAAAATAAAGAAAAAATAGTACCTAAGCTACTGTCTAAGATGTAAAGCTATCAATTTCAGATATCCTCACACAAGGAGTGTTTCTTGTAATTTATATCGCTTAGAAAAGTTCACATGTTTCTTGCATATGCGATGAATACAGAAAATTTCATTTAACCGTCTCCAACTTTTAGGACTTTACTGGTACTCAAAATATAAAAATTTAGATTTGCTGGGAAGAATTTATAATAAGCTTCAGGAATCAGTCAAACTGACCATCTATCTGCCTTAAACCAATAGCGTCAGGGGAAGACTGTGATAATAAAACTGTGAAGTGTGCTAGAAATATATTCATAGACAAATTTAGCACCAGACAATGCCTACAGATCGCCAAAATTCTTTTTCTGTAACACATCATTCGTTAATCAGTGTACTCAGAGTTGTTTTGCATATAAATTCTAAATTATCAGGGGTGTTAAGTAAACATTTACAGGAACTGTTCTCGCGTATTTTTTAGAAATAAGAAAAATTGGATTCAGTATTGTTCAGGTAGTATGAAATCAGAATACAAATTGGAAGGTGTCCAGGTTTAAGAAATATTTCTTATGTTTCTACCCGAATGTATTATGCATGTTCCGTTCAGAGTTATCGCTTCACCTCAATTCTTCCCTATGTTCTCAATAGAATGGTGTTGTAATATGCTAATTTAATCTGGAGGATACAAGCGTATTTTTTATTTACGAAAACAGTTCGAGCAGGAAATGTTAACAAATTACCAGCGTGAAGTTACATTTGAAATGTTACTCATATATATGCTTGGTTTATAAACTGGAATTCAGAATTCCAGTATTTCGTAGGAATGAGGAAGAAGTCTCCCGGTTTTAGATAAAAACTTCAAAAATAGCGAAAAGGAGCAAATATTGTAGCAATTTTAGTGTATTTAGTTGTTAACCTTATGTTCGCCTTAGTTTCCTTAAATTTGTACATAGGTTTCCTAAAACTAATTATTTTATCTGCAGATTTACGTAAGATAAATCATCTAGATCATGATGATTTTCCTCATAAAATTCTTCAAGGCTGTGCAAGAAAAATGGTTTTTCTGATTGTTTTCATAGCTGGGGAGTTCATACATAAATGTAGTTTCCACTGTAAGTATCTCATATAAAGTTCATTAGCCTTTTAGAGTTTATAACAATCTCATGTAAAGTTTATTAGCCTTTTGGAGTTTATGACATGTTTAAATATATACGTTTTTAAGGATGTTTAAATGCAACGTATCGTATGGATTTAGTCTTTTTATTCTCTTTCGCCGCCTCCAGTGGCTTTGTAAACATTATAAATAATTATTTCGCTTCGCTACTTCTAGCCAAAACAAATTTAAAAACACAAATCCTATAACAATACATTATGTAACTTTCAATGAACCAATTGCTATATCGCTCAGTCTAATCGAATAATAAATACTACAATACCATTCACGAAATAAAAATGACTCGTATAGAAACAAGATCTGAAAAAAAAAAAGGATTATAAATCTTCGAATTCTGAAAAAAAAATGTGGATTATTATCTTCGAATTATACTTCACTGATTTTTGGCGCTTAATTTTTGTTTTTATATATATATATAAGAGTAAAAATATATGTATATAATTATTCGTCGAAAAATATATGTATATATTTCTCGGCGTTTCCTATCCGATAAATATATGTATATATTTTTCGGCGCCATATTTTTCGCGGTATATATATATATACATCTATATTTATTTAATTTTAGAGACCTCTCACATTTTTTCTGGTGTATTATGATACCATACCATTCCGATTTTTAGTTTAGTGCATTAATTATGCACCGGCTGACTAGCAGTCAGGCTGATTGCCGGTTTGGCTGACAAACTGATTTGAAATCTATTATCAATCCATGCAGCAAAATATTTATTTATTTTTTAAATTACAAACTGATATTATTAAGTCATACTTAACAACATCATTGTGTAATTATTCTTTTAATGTAGATAGAGGAAACATTTGGATAGAGAAAGCGTTTAAAACATGTTTAACGTTTTTCTTTTACATTCTGCATATGCTCCTAACGTTTAGTATAAACTATTTGAATCATCGCAAATACTTTGCACCTAAATGCTCCGTTTATGAGTTATGTGCACAGTGAAATAAAGCTGATGTATTATTCCACATAAATGAAAATATGTGAATGTTAAAAAAATATTCCTAAGTGCGAAATGTAGACGGGATACTATATAGCAAAACATTACATGGCATTTAAGTATGCGAAAATGATCCTTTGAAAAACAAAGTTTCCGTTTTTGACAGTGTTTCAGCAAGGAAAGAATTATTCATGATACTCAGCCATAAATAAAAAGAATAGACATAAGCAGATTTTGCAAATACTGTATAACGAAATATCTACGGAAATTAATTCAGCAGTTGTTTGACACATTAATTTAATTTTTATGATCCATATGTCAAAATTACAAATTATTATTAATTAATATAAATTTCTCTGTCAAATGTTTAGCTTAAAATACTAGAACCACTTTTTTCTACCGAGAGACAAAAAAGATGCTTCGTTGTTTATTACGTAATATTAAATGACATGTGTATTAAATAGATATATCAGCTTAGGTGAACGGAGTCACAGATGCGAGCGCCAGGGCAATAGTTCGATACCGACTAGATAACAAAGACTAAAAGAAAGCATTGCGAGTGGAGCATGAATTGATGTGATATCTCGGAGAAGAACATTTTTTCCAAAAACCCCTATCTCTCAACCATGGGCAAAGTCTCTGCTAAGAATATTAGTTTATCTCCTACAAATTGCTGGGATACTGACAAGTATCAAGGAATTATGGAAAAGTCCTTTGAAATTTCTACACAAAGCAGATGTTTTGGTTTAAGTTGGATAGAAAAATATCCGCAGATGAAACAATACGTGAAGACTATAAAGTGAATCTCAGAAAAAAAAACAGTGAGAATGTGACGTTCTGTGACAGGCAGTTAATCGGGGGGTGGAGGAGAGTTGTTCTTTTTTCTTTCTAAAAACCTTAGAAATTTACACTAAAAGCAGAGAATGGGTAAAGGGTTAAATGAATTATGAATAAATGTGAAATCTGAGCTGGCACAGGAAATGGAGACCAAAAGGCAAAGGAAGGGGAAGTGTGATCAAAAAGTATAACTAAATTAATTGTCAGTCAGTTCGAAAATGTTAAATAAAATCGTAATTCCTTCGTGTTTATACTAGTATCTGAAGTACGTAGAAATTTTGTATCTTCTAAAGGATAAGCTAACTTTCATTATAGGACAATTGCCAAGTAGATTTCTAACACCTAATCATCAACTCAGAACTGATCTTTTAATAATAAGCCTAATTTATTATCATTCTAAAACTAATTAACTATTTATATACTATATTTAAAACGCGCCGTTAATGCATTTTAAAAAGTGCATTCACATAGATGTTATCCAAAATTAGCTAAATGAATTCCATTAATAAAGCTGAGTTAACGTAGTTCAAAATTAAATATAATTAAAATTAATTATTTTAATTACATTTAATTAAAAATAAGTACAATTTTAGATTTAATTAAGCTATCAAGTTAAGTACACTCATGACCATAAATTAAGGACGATGCAAAATCAGGCAATAAAAGAGTTAGAAGAAAAACAAATTTGACTTATTTGTAAAGCTTATTTATTAAACAAAAGGAAAGAGCAAAAAAAGATGCTATATGTTTGATATTATTAAAAAAACCTATTTATAAAAAACCAATATTACATGGTTGCTATGATTGTTAATACATTGTATGTCTCCCAGACGATGCAATACAGTCCGTACAACGCCTAGGCAGAGTATTATCGATCTGATCTTGAGGGATATTACACCACTGAAAAAGCAATGTCCCCCGAAGTTCCGGTAGACATGTAGGAGGAGGCTGACGGGCTGCAACTCGTCGGCCAAGCATGTCCGACACGTGCTCTACTGGACTCAAGTCCGGTGAGAATGCTGGCCAGTCCATACGGGGGATATCCTTTGATTGAAGGCATTCGCTTACGATGTTTTCACGGTGAGGACGGGCGTTGTCATCCATAAACACAAATTGTGCGCCCATGGCGCCCCGAAACAAACGTAGATGTTGTTCCAGAATGACGTCCCGATAGATTTGGCTTGTCATGGTTCCAATTTGAACATGCAGGTCAGTTCTGGAACCCAGAATAATTCCACCCCAAACGAGCACTCCTGCACCACCGTAACGGTGTCGTTCAATGATGGTAACGGGTACCTGGAGCTTTCTATATGAACGTCCGGCGAGAATCAGACTGCAAGCTAAACCTAGACTCGTCGGAAAACATCACACAAGTCCACTGTTGCGGTGTCCACAATGCATGCTCTCTACTCCAGACTAACCGCAGGCGACAGTGCGTTGCAGTAAGTGGAACCCATCTGACAGGTCTACGAGCATAGAGACCAATCTGCCCTAAGCATCTGTACACGGTCTGCCTTGAAATTGTCGTACCAGTGGCTGAAGAGCGCTGACGAGACAGGTCTGAGACTGTGCTCCGCCTGTTTCTTTTGGCAGTAACTGCCAAATACCGGTCCTCATTCGGCGTTGTAACTCTGGGGCGATCTGTTCTGTAACGTCTACTCACATTAACATCATCTTGGAATCGTTGCCAAAGCCTGGAGATGACACTCTGGGCAATTCCAAGTTCGTCTGACACTTCCAGTTGGGTACGCCCACATTGCAGACGGCCGATAATTCTGCCACGTAAAAAATAATCCAAATGCGTCTTTTGTATCATAACTATTCGGTTATTGCACTAAAATGCTTATAAAGCGCCTGCGAACAATTTTACTTCTTTGCCTGTATTCCTTATATACCACTCTCTTACACACTCCTCATTGTGATGTACCATCGGTGTCATCTGGTTACTTCCTGAAATTTGCATATGATTCTTGAAGATGTGTGTAGTGATTTTACAGGTGATATATTTATTTTAGAGTTCGATTTCCGTGTGACTCCGAATTATCCTTAGTTTATGGACATGAGTGTATATTGTTTCTTAAAACCATTTAAATAAAATATGGGGATGCATAATGAATTTCCAGAGCATATTTTTAAGATTTTGCTATTGATTCCAAATACATCAGGCTATTTCTTATTAATTTTAATCATTTTTGTTAATTAAATTAATTCTAATTTTAATGGTATAGGGAAAAAGTTACCTTTACCATGTAATAAGTATCAATACGATGAAACTACTAATACGCGTTAAAGTAAAATTATTAGAATATAAAAGCTTACGCGTTTCTGTATGTAAAATTCAATTATTAAACTCTGTTTTTGTCAACTGCTCTAGCTTGCTTTTACATTCATTTTTAATTTCAAATACTCGTAAAAGCAGTATCTTCCTTATTTTTCCTTTTACTCGAAAATTGAATATTAGGAAATAAAAACTATTTATAAAAATCATTCGGTGTGAAACGAATGAAGTCCGTCATATATAAAAAGGACAGACTATTAAAGGATCGGCAAACGCTTTGATGCAGAAAATGATCTTTTACTATTTCAAAGTATGTATACTTCTAGAATTTTAATATCCTTTTAAGCTAACAGATCCAAAAACATCAATACAAGTTTACACCACATCATCCATAAATTTAGAGTTAGAAATAGGAGTTTGTTAAGAAAGGGCTTCGAAAAAGAAAGATTAATATAAAGGGAAACTAAAACCATTAAAAAGACGTGAACGTGTAAAATATTAATGCATTATATATTAAAAAATACCAAAATCCAAACTTCACCCACTTGCAGTTGCAGTAATATTTTTAACAACTCTGCTTCAAGTTATAATTTTAACAACAGCACTTCTCTAAATATATTAGTCTCAAAACGTTACAACTGTTAGGTTTTTTACTGTTCTTTAGAGGACTGCTTTTTACATTCTTGTACAAAGTAAAGGAAGTATTGTAATTTTGAAAATTTTCGAGTATCATGTTTTAACGTAAATATTCATTTTGGCAGTTCTCAAATCCATTTGGATGATTTTTTTGTGTAAAGCCTGTACGTACGGACAGAATAAAGGACACTTTTTTCGAAAACATATTGTTAAATTGATTTAAAAGGAATTTTTTTCGTGACGTCTGTACGTAAGTAGGTGTACGTGTATGTATCTCGCATAACCAAAAAACGACACGTAAGATATTGCAATTTTGTGTATAGAACTGCCATAACATTTAGTATGACACCTTCCTTTTTTATTGCAATAGTATAAAATAAAGTATATTATAAAAGTATATGTATATATAGTATATGTACCATACCCATTAAAGATCGCAACCTGGTCTTTGTTTTCGTAATCGTTGGTCGCAGACTTCCAAACTCAAAAGTGTATTAAATAACAAAAATATTTATATTTTGGCAATGTCAAATTTAAAATCAAACATTTAATGCGATTTCTCGTTCGTACACTTATGTGTGGAAAAGTTTTATAATAGTTATGAAATTATAAAAACTGGAAGATGTTTGACTCCATACGACAAAAGTTGACTGTGATATCTGATCACAAACTTTAGAATTTTTTGTGTCAGTTTCAACTTGCCTTGAACGATCGGTTAAATAAATTCGAATTGTTCGAGGAAATAAATTTAAATGAAGAATAGCAAAAAATATATAAAATTTAATAGACCGTACAAGGAAGTCATGTGTGTCCACATCAGATATTTTTTCATTTTATAATTACATCAGTTTATGAAAATAAATGAGATGCATAATTAATCATAAGGCCCTTCCGAATTGTAGTATTAATGCTGTGCAAGCTTTAAGATGTCTTTGATATACTCATAAAAACACTGAAATAAAAAATTATGACTGAAATGATTGCCGGTTAGATGGATTAATGAATTACTTTGGAATGAGTTCCCAAAACTTCTTTCATTTTTCTGTCTTACATGCTAATCCAGGGGCTGCCAACCGGTTAAGGATGTCCTCCAGAAGGAACAGTTTTGTGATCTTAGAAACGAGCTGTTAGACGTCATATTTTCGGTCTCAAAATATGCTCACAACAGGAAATAGCTAAAGCATGGTATAAATCACGTGATCTAAAAGGCTGAAAAATAGCTCAAATATAATATTTAATTTAGGCTTTATATCTATTTTTATGGCACATTATAAATTTTTGTATGTTGCCTTTTATTTTGATTGGAGTGATTAAATAACCTCTTTATCTGTAAAGGAAACTTTAGAATCAGATGATTCTGACTCTCGGTAGGAAAGGAGAGATAATGGAGAAATGCATATTCTCCTTTTAACTGGTTATATTGTTATTATGCATTATATTATTATTATTATACAGTATATAGCTATATTAATATATGTTAGATTGTTATATGTATATATTTATATGTTATATTGTTATATATGTATAGTTATATGTTATATTGTTATACCTATATAGTTATATGTTATATTGTTATTATACAGTACACAGCGGTATACACTGGTGTGCAAAAATTAAGAACGAAGTCGAAAAATTAGCATACCAGCTGAACGAAGAGGCAGAGCGGACAGAAAGACCAATCAGGAGATTAAGTAAGGTGATGTACGGTAGCACATGCGCAGATATGCAGGTAGACGTAATGGGGGAGTGTCTGAGTGGTATAAAGCATATTGTCGGTGTAAGATCAGTATTTCTGGCAAAGAGATTGCACGCCGTATAGCAGTTAAAATCACACCGAGTTGCTGCCTCAGCGAGAAATGGCGAATAATCAATCTGTTAGACGACATCTGGATGCTTTTACCCGAGGTCGAATCATTGGGAAGTTGGAGGAAGGCTGCAGTGTGACAAGTGTGGCTGCAGAGTTCGGAATTGCTCACAGCATCGTTTCACGACTTTGGAGACAATTTCAAACTACAGGAACAGCTATCCGGGGGTTTAGTAGTGGTCGTCCACGAGGAACCACACCCGCAGATGACCGGTATATTGCCTTACAGGCCAGAAGAAACAGGCGGCAGACAGCGGGAGAAATCGCTAGACACACGACACAGGCGACTGGACGACCGATATCGCGTTTTACCGTGGCCAGAAGACTGCACGGTGGTGGTCTGTTTGCACGACGCCCTGTACGGTGTGTACCTCTAACGCCTGCCCATCGGAGAAGGCGTTCTCTGTGGTGCCGGGAACACCGGAATTGGAGAGACAATGAATGGGGACGAGTACTCTTTACAGATGAGAGCAGATTTAGTCTGAGTTGCGATTCTAGACACATACACATCTGGACAGAGCGGGGAACACGCAATAACCCCTTCAACATCATCAAAAGGGACTGTTTTGGAGGTCGCGGAGTTCTCGTTCGAGCAGACATAATGCTTGGTAGCCGGACCGACCTTCATATCTCCCAAGGAGGTTCGTCACCTGGGACTGCTATTGTAACGAGGTTCTTCTTCCTTACATGCGTCTTTTCACAAGGGCTATGGGTCCTCAGTTCCTCTTCATGGACGACAACGCTCCACCTCATCGCACAGTTACTGTCGAAGAGCTGTTGGAGAGGGAAGATATTGAACACATGGATTGGTCGGCAAGGTCTCTGGATCTAAATCCCGTCAAGTATGTACGGAACTTACAAGGGAGACCCGTGGCAGCCGGCAACTTATCGCCAGTAACAATTCCGAAACTGTGATTGGTGCTACAAGAGGAACGAGCAGCAGTGTCTCAACAGCTCATTAACAACCACATATCCAGCATGCACAAATGATGTGAAACCTGCCTAGCAGTCAGGGGAGATCATATCCCCTATTAAAGACCGGATGTTTCTTGCTGGACACCCATCACAGGGATGTTTCCGCCTTGAGTCGCATTGCGCTCCATGCTACTTTTTCAATAAAGCTTCTTTTTATCCCTCTGATTTCTCTTTTAGTAAGTGTTGCTTACATTACTCATGTCCTTACGTATTGGGGATCTTACGGTATTAAATGTGTTGATTTGGAAAGCTTTTGCACAAAGTTATATTGAAAAAACCGTCTCGTCCTTAACTTTTGCACACCAGTGTAGTTATAGAGTTCCTAAATTCTAGATTTCTTGATTAAATCTATCTTCACGTCCTCTACTTTTTTCTCACCATAGGTCTTGCGCATTCCGGTTAAGCGTTAGCGCAAGTAAAAATTCATTTTCTGTGCACTTCAGAACATGTCTTAATATGATCATTGTTTTAATATGATTATGTAAATGCAATGCGTATTTTTTCCTGACATCTCAGTTTAAAACAATTGTATACTTTTATTAACCCCCTTTAATTCACTCTCACTCTACCACTAAGCATTTAAAGATTATCAAAAACAAATTTTCCTTTATATTTGCATTTCCTTTACTCTATTCTTCATTTCCTTTAATTAATAAAATAGCAATTATCTTCAAAATGATAATTTAATGTTTTAACGAATGCTGTCGATATAACTGAGGGTGTGTGGTAATTCTAAGGTAATATAGCTGAATTAGTTTTATAAATAAATTCCTTCAACTTATTAAAACATATTTAATAAAAGCTTCGAAAGTAAGCTAAGTATTTTTCGGATTTAAACTCATCCGAGTTTCACGTTTTTGTCAACTTTAAAAGTAAAATGCAGATTACTACATTCGTAATGAGTTTTAGGACACAAGAAAAAAATTTCGCTCATTTGAGTTGATATAGTATTTTCTTTCTAGTAAAATTTGCGTGGAACTCAGCACAAAAAAGAAGAGATGCAGAAACACTTTCTTGTACTAATTTTTTACCCTGGATGTTGATAATTACGTTATTCTATTTCGTGAACGTATTTATTTAATCGTTGCTGTATGAAAAATAATTATTTTGTAATGTTTTGGATTAAGAGTTGTGATAAATTTTCAAACGTTTTCATTCAAAAAAACTACAGGAGTTTTATACCAGGAAATGATCATTTGCAAGTTGATTGAATTGCACAGCAGAATTCTATAATTGGAAATTATCGTAATCTTGGTTCATAGAATGAAAAATAAAAAATTGTGCAGAAGTCATAAGCATTTTTTTAAAAATCCTAATGACTTCTTCACGAAAGTAGAAAACACGAAAAATCAGCAATGCCCTTGCCGGAACTCGAACCTGGACCTTTCGAATACGCGCCAAATGTGCGCTACCTTTTACATTACGATGGCATACAGCAAGGAAACATGTGTTTATTTCATTTATAAAGTTAATGCTTGCTTTTTTCTCGTTAAAAAGTGACGTTAAAAATCTTTTATTTTTCGCTTCACATTGCAGTACATTATGTATCTTGTTCGTGTCATCTAAAATTATTTGAGTTATATTAATTAGCATGCTTATTGTGTTCTCGTGTTTACTCATCATTCTAAAATACAGATAAGTGACTTCTAAGACTGTTGACTTGTCTTCGACTTTCCTTTCGGGATGGAAAGAAAAATGAAGAAACTTTCATCTTTTTTTTTAAACTTTATATTTTACTTTATATTTCTATTTTACATACTTAATCTTCATTTATTTACGATAACTTTTCTTGGTATGCATGCTATCTACTTGATGCTTGACGCCCCCTCATACATATGCATGTTTAGGTATATAGTTTTATTCCTAAGACATTTTAAGGTTAAATAAAAAAAAGCAATTACTGATGGCCGGTAACTCACATAATAATAACTTTCTTCAGGATATCTTGAAGACGTTGCTCCCGATCTCAGCATTCATCCTGAGGACATCTTAGATATCTTCTTGATCTTTCAAATGTCTTCTATTCATGTTGAACACGTCAGATCGTGGGACATTCCCAGCATTGCAAAACCTCCATACAGCTGATAAGAGGGTGGTGAGCACTTAAAATCCTACTTCTTACCTTCCCAGAATATCTTAATACGTTCGCTATTGTTGTTGCACACACTCGAATTTACTAGTGGACTGTAAAATTATTTAGCATTCATTTTCATCAATTTTACACAGCTCATGGTCACTCGAAGCCATAAATTCTCTCACAGACTCTTAGCTCACATTCTCACGTAACAAAACTCCAAGAGCTCAAGACGCGCGCGCAGACTACAAATACCGAACATGATGCAATCATTCAAAATTGCAATTTTTTCCAAATAAATAATTCATATTTTATGCTTCTAAGACTAGCACATTTAATATTACATAAACTCTATTAATTATTCACAACTCTATTTCAAAACCAATTTATGAAAAAACATTTTGAACTTTTCATCATGAAATTAATAACGATGAAATTAAAATATGCATAAAAATGTTTGATTATATGTGTTTTAACAAAACAGCACAAAATATTTAATGTAACAATGTGGTTCTAGTCTCATACTTGTACAGAAATATAGACCAAACAAAAAAAAACAATGTAAACAATGTAAGCTACTATGATCATCTAAATTTCCACACAATTTTAGCAATGCAAAAACAATTCCTTGGCTTGTATGTCTTGCCTATCTCTTTTAATAAGTAATACACGCATTAAACATTTCAATGTTTACTTCATTAAAAAAACTTACCTTTTTTGTTTGCGAAATATAATGAGTACATTTTTAAGACATAAAAAATATTCCTTTTGATCAACCATATCAGATTAGTCGAAAAATTCAAAACTGAATCATGCAAGATCTTTATGTAAGTTTTACTTAAATTTATTAGTACATACTATTCAAATAATAAAGATCTAGATGAGCAAGCTTTAAAAAGTATTTCTAAATCATAATCAAAAAACAAATTCTCCAAAATACAGTTTTAGCAGCATGCAATTTTGCATCTGATGTAAACACACTGCCAAATTATAAAGTCTGAAGTTTTCACTTTTCAGTCTTTAAGTACATTGCTTTTTAGGATAAAAGTAAAGATGGAAAATCAATTTCACGAACAGAAAATCCATTTCAGAACTATTTAACTGTCAGCAAAGTTCCCTCAGACCATTAGACACGATTACATGTGCATGGCTTTAATGGTATTTCCTTTCATATTATTTCATATTCAGAGTCAATGTTGGTATTTTATTTTTCATTATAAACATCTAAACAGTAATACACAGTAAAAATTGTAATATAGTAAATCATAGTAAGTTATTTATTGCAATATTAAACCTACTATCCACCAAGACGAAAACACATATAGCAAATAACAACATTAACAAGAAAGGCGCCGTGTTGCTTCTTCTGAGAGCGGGGGAGGGAGAGGAATTTTTTTCCTCACATCAGCGTTAACACAGAGAAAAATAGTTTTGCAACTGTGAATGAATACGGTCGCGTTAAAGAGATGATGGTTGATACCGGTGTTCATTTGTAATATCAGAAATGTGGGTATATGCATATATAAGTGTATATTTAGAGAACTAACTCGTGGAGAAATCACCTCCCTCAGATGATCGCCTATGAAAGAGACCAGTATTTCTGAAAACATAGGTATATTTTGGTATTGAATATTCCCTCTGTAAGACGACCACCCGAAAAGAAAATTCTAGAAGTGTGACTGGTCGCCTAAGAGAGATTCATTTCGTAGAGGCAACCTCCCTAAAACGACCACATCTAAAAAATATAAAAAATAAACGTATTTCTGAGAACATAAGCATATATTGGTATTGAGCATCACCTCTATAAGGTGACCACTTGCCCTTTTTATGTGTGGCTTGTCACCTTACAGAGACCTCGCTGTGTGTTGTGTATATGATTACTGTTATTATTTCCGACAAAAGTTTTTAAGAAACCAAATAAATGAGCATATATAGTAAAAACCGTCTCTAAAACGACTACCTGAGTTTCCAGATTACTCTGATAGTCTTAAAGAAATCATGTTTTCATTCTTAGAAATACTGATCGTCTTAGAGAAGAGGTAGAGACGAGAGGGTTCACTGCATGTTTCTAAATGTTAAAACTTTCGGTTGGTTACAAAACAGAAATAATCTTATTTTCAAGAGTATCCAAATAAATGAAATAGAAATAGTTAAATAAATAAATAAAATTAATCAGTAGACAACGAAAATATCAATGAATTTTGGTTTACTGATACCAGTATTAATTTCATTGTTTAGAAGAAGTCTATTGACTTCAGTTAGAAACATAGAATAAACCCACATAAACCAACAGAAGATTTATTTGGCATCTATTTCTATTTTATTAATGCCAGTAAGAAAACCAGTGAAAATCAGTATAAACCAACACAAACCTGTAGAAAGTTCTGACACTGATGTTGGTTGTATGGGTTCCAGATGATACCAGGAAGAAAAATCCACAGACATCAATAGAAACTAGTAAAAGTCAGTATAGACCCATAGAATTTTATGGGTAACCATAAAACATTTTACTGGTTTCTATGGAGCATTTTAGCAGGGTTACTATATTATCATCATTATTATCATCAAATCTTTGGTATTCATATTCCCTTTACGTATATTACTTTCTTTGAGAATGTTTTTACAAATTTCAAATGAGTAAACTTAAGTTAATACAGGAACAAAAAATTAAAACTTAATTTTGTTACTTTTTTAATTCATTAACGCTTTTCTACTGCATTTATTGATGCATACGCTTTATACATTTGTATTTCTGTTCTTAAAACGTTTCGGTAACCTTTTGTTTTTTCATTATGAAAAAAAGCATATTTTTCAAAGCTTATTATTGCATCATTTTTATTTTTAACATGATTGCTTTTATTCTTTGTTTGCCGTGCTTTTAAGAAACTTTTTCTGACAAAGCTTCGTTTTTTATTCCTTTTAATTGTCTGCCACCCAATACTTTACGTACACAAGAAAATAGTAAAGAAATGCTTTAAGTACTCTTAAATGTTGTAGAAATTTTTATGTTTTTAAGTTCCTTTTAGAAATAAGCTAAAGAATTAGCTTAATAAAATGAAATTAAATTGCTAATTCAAATGTCATTGGAGTTGAATAAAAGTATCGATCAAGATTTTTAAAGGAGCTGAACAAAACACCATCTTCAAACAGTTTTATTCAGCAGTTCATATTCCAATAAGTTTTGCTTTGATATGCGAAATAATAATTTAAATGTTTTTATGTTTCATTGCATTATTTTTCCAAAGCGTATATTCATGCAGATAACAATACCCCAGAAGTTTTTCTTTGGTATAAACGTACTCAAAATTAATAGTTAATTTTGCTTCACCATATTGAATATGCTATACATGATATCGGTGAAGGCGATATTTCTAATAATAATAATTCTTCAATACTTCGGCTGTTAAAAGACTGCAGTTCGAAACCTGAGGTTTTAAGTAACGTATTTAATATTCAGGATACGAATAAAAGTATTTTTTCAAAACTATGTTAGGTTTTACATTTTTTATTGGATATAGCCTAGGGCGAAAAAATAAGCCCATAAATTTTGTAAAACGTCATCAGAGTGTATGAAAATAATTCTTAATGAATTTTAGAAATTTGTAAAGTATTAAATGAGAGATTTTTTAATCACATTTCATTAATATTCAGGCAACATAAAATTGAAAATTGGCGTTTTAATTTTGGACTTAAGATATATAGCGGCAAAATCTCTCAATATTTATCAATGCTGATTATTGTTTTGCTAACACATCGTTAAGAACGTTACTTCAGAATCCAAGCTGGACCTGCGGTATTTACTCGGGTATGCCTTCTTCCCTGCTAATTTTACAGTTTGAAAAATGGAAAAGTAAAATACACGATGCATGCTATTTCTAAACAGATGGCTTAAATGATAAACTTAGCACATTACAAAGCACCCATGGAGGTTCACTAACTTTATATGTTATGTATTTCAAAAGATTTTTCAATTTCAATAACATTCTTTTCATTTCTTAATTTTCTAATGTGCATACATTCTACATTGTTACCATAAGTTTCTAAACCATATGCTAGAAACGTTAGAGAAGGAATAGGTGAGGGAGAGAAATAAATAAATAAATACGGTATTTTCTTGTCTATATTTCCATTCCAACGAAGAAATTTGTTGAAGAAAGAAGAAACATTTGAATTTTAGTTTTTTAAAATAAGTAAATTCAAAATATAAAAAAAGACATCAAAACAGGAAAAATGACGGTTTTGTACCCACTAATTCTGCAAACAGTTTATCTCTTAAATGTAAGACATTATAAAATCATTTATATAAGTAAATATATTTAAAAAATTAATTATTCCTTCACTTCTCGAAATTGTTATTGTTTTTACAGTATTCTTTTAAAAAGTTGTAATGCTTTTATAGTGTTCTTTTAAGGAATATCGTTTATATTAAGTGTTTGTAATGTATACTTGGGGCGTAAGTGGGAAATGAGTTCCATTTATAAATGCAAAATTCATTCGTTGAAGTTAGACAAACGCAAAAATCTTTTAAACTGTATCTCAATAAATATGAAGTTATAAGTTAGGAATGTATTGCCATCCTAGAACCAAGACTAGTTTAATAATCGAAAAGCTTTTGCAGTTTATAAATTCACATAATAGTTAGAACTTGAATTTTTAGCTCTCTTTAAATATTTATGGAATATAGTAAATTATAATTCCCATTATTCCCTATTATTGCCTTAATTGAAGAAGCAGCATTAAGTATATGCAAATAACGTTCTTTAAAATATTCGCGCTTAACAGCAGAATACTTCGAAAAGCAATTATTGCTGCGAATATGGTTCATATAATCTATTGTCCCATTTAGCGATTTCATTATGTTGGGTGGAAACCTAAATTTTTATCTAAGTTTCTCAATCCTAAGTGTAACTGAGACGTATTTATTTGATACTTGGTTAACTCTATATCATAACTAACTAATATCTAGTTAATTATAAATATCTAGTTATTAACTAATATCTAGTTAATTATAAATATCTAGTTATTAACTAATATCTAGTTAATTATAAAGCACGGCAAATATTTTAAGTTTTCATATTTTCTTCAAGTATGTTTTATAAGCCATCGGGCAAAGGCTGATGAAAATTAAAATGTGGAAGTAATAAATAGGGTTATAAACAACTGCATAGCTTTATAACATGCTTTATGGAAATGCATAGCTTCATAATATAGTAGAAGAACATTATAATTGTATTGTCAGTGTACAGCCGCTTTACAGGAAATTAATGAAATCAAAGGTACATTTCTCTTTCAGATACAAACAGTGATTTCTGAAACAAAAATTTCTTTTTATGTTATTTCTAACACTACTTTCGTAACATCCTTGAAAATCCTTTCGTAACATTAAGCCCAAAGAAAAAATTAATAGATTTTTAAAGTTTTTAATAGAAGCATTCAGCTTCGTAAATGGTCAAAACGTCACATTTTTGTTAGGTCTTAGAAAGGATTTTTGATGCTCTTGAGTTTTCTATCTTTCACAGCCCAAATTTCTTACTTTAATGGCTCCTTAGGCTACCGAAGTCGATTTCATAGATTATTTAAGCTGTTACTCGAAGGATCCATGATGCATCACGCAGTTTTATACATTTCCTTACCCGAGTCATCACTTACATTTTCACTATAATTTTATTCTAAATTTCTGTCTTGTTTCTTCTTTGAGCATCGTGTTTTCCATCTTGCTGTGGAAACATTTATTTACTCAGTTGATAGTCCCTGCATGATTCTAATCATACCGCTAAGGCTTGTCTTGTGAAATGCCTTCTCTTCCTGCGTGCTTCCCCTTTTTCACCTCCACTTTCTTTTTTTCGAAAAATCTTTATCGCCTTCTTTTAGCAATCTGTCCAATTTCTTGAATTTTGCTTTTTGGGTACTACAAGATCCCGTTATTGAAGTTTTAAAACAATTCATCATTCCAGATGCCAACTAAGCAAATCCTTGCAGTGCATTTACTGCAAATTCTGCAGTTTCTGACAACAAGATACAAGCATTATTTTGAACTAAGTAACTATGTTTCAAGCACAAGAACTTGAAATATTTCACATGCTGACAGCTTAATTACACTTTAATGACAGGTAAAGGTACAGTGGCATAATGTGACACTAAATTTTAACTTCTAATTATTCTATAAGTTATTCTTCTCATTTCTACGAAAGAAAAATTATTTTGATTTGCTCTTACAATAAATTCTGAAGGCTATCAAAGTACTACGAATTTTATTCTGTGTTTAAGATACACAAAAGACTTTCAACAATAATATTCTAAATTTCCTCTGGGATGTTAAACTGCAATGCTTTACCTGAAATAGAACGCTAAGGTTTTAATTACAGTGCTAGAAATTATATATTTTTAACTTAAAATTACGTTCAGTTCTGTTGATCTGATGATAAATGGGGCATCCGGCTTTTACCAATAGTTAACAATGTTTCACTATCTCACATCAATCATTAACTGGATTCTTTTATTATTATAATTACATTTTTTGCATTTTCGTATTTTCTTCTATATCTCATTTCAATGCATAATATAAATCACATAAATTTTGAAACATAAATACATTAATAAGGAATAATAAACTTAAATTAAAATATAATACAATATATTAAAAATAAAGTTTATAAAGTTCACAATTCGTGGGGAGACATTTATGAAATCGAATATTATGAAATACATAAATGGATAAAGCATTTATGAAGTAATGATATATATTATATGTGAGTTATTATATGTGAGGTTATAATAAATAAGAAATAAGGAAAATAATATAAATGTCAAAATTTTTAAAGATTTAGGTACATAGGCTATTTTTATAGCCATATTTTTAAAGTGATTGGCAAATATCTTATTCCAGTGCCGAAAGTATATTCATGATTTTACAAATTTTAAGAACAAAATATCTTAGTTTCTGTAAAGTCTTTTAAAATAAATAACATAAGCTAATGAAAATTTAACATGATATTATTTCTTTAAGAGAGGTTTCAATATTTAATGATCTGCAGATTCCATGTCTCCACAGACCTCAAGATCAGTATTAGCAAAGCCATATTTACAGTAAAATGCTAAAAAGGGATTATATCCCGTTTCATATGATTGATAACTAGTACCGAAATTTTGGGATTGATATCAGCTGTTGTTAAATAATCAAAGGAGCATCTACCTATTCAACTTTTCTTGCCAATTTTAGAGAGATTTTTCAAGAGGTAATTAGAAGATACAAGCTAAGCCAGCGACCATTATAATTTTCAAGGCCTTTCTTGCCATCTCATCGCCATATGATCAGGCATGAGCGTTTATCCAACTAATTTTGACACGGGTTTGTTTACTATTTCGTAATAAATGCTGAAACCTGGGAATACATATTGATGGCTGTAAATGATTACAAATTGCAAAACAGAATAAGTACAGGCATTGAATGGACAATGCAACGAGGAACGCAAAAAGGTTAAAAATAGAGAGCAAGAAAGCTAACGCCAGTACTTCGTTGTAATCACTCGTACGATGTCATGCCGTAACTGATTCAGGGTTTGTAACTGGACTCATTTCTGAAGTGTAAAGGTTGTTGGTTGTTTCCAATGTTCTTCTAATATCAACACAGACAGCTGCGCGATGATTGCTGATTCGAGTTTTGTTTCTCTTTATATGAAGGCTTTTTTTAGCAGCAAGCCAACATCGTGAATGTTTTAGCGGTTTCGGTGGGATTGCACGATGTACCAGAATAGGTAAACTCTAGATCCTTTGGAAAGCTTCAGTTGCTCATTTCCTCAACCTGTCTTTGTAAACTGTTATAAAGCGTGCCATATGTTTTATGATTAGTACGGGAAAGAAATTACCAGTTGACCCTTGGTTCATTGCTGATGTCCCACATACGTTTACCTTTACCTATACTTGTATCTGATATCGCATAACAGAATTATTTAGAATGCCGAATGGGGCAGTGTAATTAAAGAAGTAGTTTTCAGTGATCAATCTTCAGAGACGAATGTCTGTTTCACAAATAATGGTCAGCTTGTAATAACGTGAGGCAACCTGGCATATTTCTCTACGAATATTCTAGTGATACGCGACCGTCAATGTATAATAGTGATTAAAATACGTTTCGTGCTAACAGCCCTTCATCGCTTTTAGTGCTTAATTAAATTACATTAAAGGGACGCCGCTATTTTGATAACGTACTGCGGCCTCATATACTTTTACATTTTCGGTACATCTCAAAGATATTTTTCAATAAGATAACGCGCAGCCATCCACTATTCATTTCCCCTGAATGCATTGTAAGGTGTACGTTCAAAATATATGGTTAGGCAAAAATCCTCTGGCAATGTTGATGATAGCGGAAGAGGGATGTAAGACACTCAGACCGCCTCTGAGGTATTCTCTCTCCAAATTGGACTGGAAGCATAACAATTAGCACGGTCCAGCAACTCTTAATATATACCTATAGGAGTGTAGAGGTGCTAGCTTTCCTGCAACCTGTATCCGTACCTATGGAACATAACTGAGCAGCTGTTGAATACTTCCCTACTTCCGTGAATATTAACTAGGGGTTATATCAACAATCCCTGGCGTGGTAAACCACAGGGCATGATTAGAACTTTCACTGCTTGATGTATTCTCAAGAATGTATTGACAAAAATGTGACCACAACATGTTAATAATACTGTGTATATCTAAATGCTTTATTGTCGAACATCTTTCAAAATTAAAACATTTATCAAGTGCTTGGTTAGCTATTTGTGTACAAAATTTGACTTGTTCGCAGTCCTCTTTCAAGGCATGGCATTTTCTCTCAGAAAAGATATATGATATAATAGTTGTAACTATAATATGGGGATAAATTTAGAGAAATAAAATTTAATTACATTACCTATAGAAGTGCGACATTTAGAGTTCTTATAAACGGGAGTTGAAAACCTGTGATTTATATACAGTGGTGGCCAAAATTGTGGACACTTTTGGACATTTTTATGTTTTTGAACTTTGTATGCTTATAGAAAATGTTACGTTTTGCAAAATGCAAACTTGTATATATCATTTTAAAGAGAATTTGTTACTGAATTCAATACAAAACACAAAATTCAATTACTTGCAATACAAAAAAGTTATATGTACTTTAATATAAATAAAAAATGCAGTTGTGAACTGGTTTGTAATGTCTAGCTTTCCTGGCCAATCACTGTTCTTGTTCTGAGAACCAATCAAATGTTAGTAACTGCCAGTAGAAGCTGACATCATGTTTACACATGGAACAATTCATTATTTTGCTTTGTTCTGTAGAAGGAGGATCTGTTTCTTATACACTGCAATTACAAGTAGGGATTTTTGTAAAAATTTTTAATATTTAGTCAAGAAGCAATGACATCAAATAAAAGAGTAGATTGGACACCTAGAAAGAGATGTAATATTATTGTGTTACGAGAAAGTGGTCTTTCCTATGCTGAAATAGCAAGACAGGTGGGTGGTTCAGTGACTACATCTGGAGTCCAAAAGTTTTGTTTACGATATCAGGAAACAAATTCAATAAAAAACAAAGAAGGAAAAGGCCGAAAAAGGTGCACCACATCTATTGATGACAGAAGAATAAAAAGACTATGTCTCCAAGATAGAAAAATGTCATCAGCGACCATCAGAAGTGATCTGAATGATGCTGGTGTTTCTGTCAGTTCAAGAACAATCAGGAGAAATATAACAAATGTTGGACTGAGAGGTAGAATTCCACGAAAAAAGCCTTATCTTAATTTTCAACAACGAAAAAAAAGACTACAGTGGGCAAAGGAACACATTAATTGGACAGATGATCAGTGGTCACAAGTTATATGGAGTGATGAAACTAAGATATCGTTATTCGGTAGTGATGAGCGCAAATATGTAAGTCATAGAATAGGAGAAGAGCTACATCCTGACTGCATTCAAGCATCTCTGAAGAACCCAGTTAGTGTTATGATTTGGTCATGCATGTCAGAAGATGGTATTGGTCGCCTTCGTGTCATCGATGGGACACTGAATGCCAGAAAATACATTGACACTATTCTAGAACCAAAACTTCTACCTTCCATCAGAGATCTCTTTCCCAACAATGTTTCGTTTATTTTTCGGCAGGATTCTGCTCCTTGCCACACGGCCAAAATATCGAAAGAGTGGTTTCGTACAAAGAGTATTAAATTGTTGCCATGGCCAGGAAACAGTCCTGACCTCAATCCTATCGAAAATTTGTGGCACCGTTTGAAAACTGTTGTCCGAATGAGGCGCCCATCAAATAAAAGGGAACTAACTAGTTGAGACTATAATTGTTTCCTGGCATCATGTAATAACGAAAGAAGTGCTTACAACTCTTGTTAGCTCAATGAAACGTCGATGTGAAGCTGTAATCAAAATTAAAAGGTAACTTACTAAGTACTGATAATTCACTGCAATCATCACTATCTAATGTATATCGATAACTATTATCGTTTAACTTTTCTTGTATTGCAAATAACTGAATTTTGTGTTTTGTATTGAATTCAGTAATAAATTCTCTTTAAAATGATATATAAAAGTTTGCATTTTGTGAAACGTAACGTTTTCTATAAGCATACAAAGTTCAAAAACATAAAAATTTCCAAAAATGTCCACAATTTTGGCCACCACTGTATGTATAAATGCCTGGCATAAAATTTTATCTTCCAGAAATTTGCGTCTAAAAATTAATCGCACGGCTGCCTGCAAAATGTTGCTATTTCATCACCCAAAATTTTGTCCAAGGATTACTCGTGGGATTTTAACCATACGAAACTGAAAATTTTAAATTATTTTTCTATTAGTTTTGTTTATTTAATTTTTGAACAATTTTGTTAGAAAAAAAACATTTTTGTTACACTTCTCATGTATGGGGCTCATAAAAAATTAGGTTTTGTATTTATTAAAGTATTTTAACTTAAAGATGGAAAATTACCTCAGTTCTCGTAATTCGACTTATTTGATTCATCTCTGAAAGTGGAATTACGGATAAGAAATTTTGTTGTGCAAAAGTTTTGAAATAAATGCTACGTGAATGTTTGTATGTTACGTGTATCTGTGCAAGACGTTTTACATTTTTGTCATGATATCATGTGACTATTACTGTTTTTAATATCTATTCGTTTTTTATTTAGTTTTACACCTTTTTAACCTTGTTTTATTGCTTATCTTTAGGAACATTCTATACGTCTGATTCCTTTCTGATCAGTTGAACTGTAATAAATTAATCTTTCCTGAAAACTTTACGCAACTAAATGAAAACAGAAAAAGAACAGTAAAAATTCTCCCATGTGAAGACAAATTCAGGTAATATCATAACAGAAATTTTAACCTGTTTCAGATACAGTTTATTTACAACTTTCATATGGAATGTGGTTTCACATACAGTAAGTACAGAATAAAGTTAGTGGAATTTAAAGTAAACGCTTTAATCTCAATTGATAAAAAACTATATATTGCAGATATTTCTAAACGTAATTGGATCGAATCATGCCACTTCTCCTGCAATACATCTTGAATTATATACACCAATGAATTTGAGATGGTATGATTACAAATTCAGCAGAGGTTACTATCGGCATCTCCAGGTGTGACGAAATATTGTGATTTACCGTAGTAAAAAAGAGCTATTTAGGATAGTAGAATGTGCACTTATGTAATCTTAGTCATGGGATTGTTTATTGGCTGTCTTTGATGTTGAATTTCTCTAACAAAATGTCGTAGATTATTATTAACAATATTAACATAATTTTAAGAATTGACAGTATTAAAACAATTTAATCTTGAGAATTAATCGCATGTGTAGTTCTCATATAATATTACAAAGCCGAGCGAAACTTTATGAACCAATGTATTTTTTATAATGTTGACCAACTTATTGTAACTGTTTGTAGTTCTGTTGCTGAAAAATTGAAATAAAACACTTTTCTCTCGGACGACTTCGAAAGAAAAGTTTTAATTTGCACTTCGTTTTGCGAATATTCAAATAGTAATATCGCAAAATGTATTCCAGACAAAAACACGCATCAAAAACAGGTTTTTTACATTTTCTTTTTCATTGCTTAGTTTCATTTTTCAAATTAAAAGAAAGGTAATTTCAAAAAAGTATATACTCTGTATTCTTACATATTTATAAATATTTCTTCAAGGTAGTTTTTGTTTTTTAAGTTTACGTTCACAAAGGAAGCTTTTTTTCGTTTTTTGTTATTATTTCTTGGTTCCTTCTGGGATCTTTACATTTCTATTGTTGTTTAAAAATGAAAGAAAGTATCCATTTCCATGGTAAGAAAAGTGCTTTCTTTCAAGAACTAAATAAAATGTAGAAAAATATCATTTTATGAGCCGTCTTATATTCCTAATATACTAAGTTTCTATCTCTGCGCATTTAAAATCATACTTTCTTGGAACACTTAACTTTCAGAGAAATTTTCTTTGACAAGCCTTTGAAGAGTCGAAAGCTATCAAAAAAGACAGTGACGGGGAAGTAATGGTGCTAGACCGGGAAGTGTCATGCGACATTTCCTTTATCGACACTTCAACGAAAACTAAATGTCTTCATTTCATTTCATTCCTTTTCCCATTTTCTGAGCAAAAGATCACGGAGAAAAAGGCGCCCAGGCGAGGCTTGTAGCTCACTTACTGTAAATATACTATGCTTTCTTTAAAGTGATGATTGAACGTAACATGAAAAAAAGCGTTTAACAGCGAGTACTAATGTATAAAATGGCCTTTCCAAGCACCATAATGTCTTTAATTTAAGTTTCAAATTCTAACAGCCCATTATTTATCTACGTAATTGAGTGAATGGTGCAGAAACAATATAAATATTTCTTGAAAGTTTTACTATCGTTTAATTATTTTTATGCATTGTACTAACACATTGTTAATAATAGTTTTTGTAAACAGTGTAAAATAATGGAGTCACTCGCAACATGAAATTGATGATCATATTTTTGGTAGCACAAGCTTAGTAAACTAAAAATAATGAACTGTTGAAAAACAGAGCGCTTCCTTTTAATTCATCTAAATATTGTATATTAGAATCTATAATACAACTGGCTGATAAGTTTCATAAACATTTACTCATAAATGTACTTAAGACGTTTATAATGCGGTATGTTACGAACCTTGCTAGAAACTAATACCCCAAAAGTGGGGCGAGTTTGAATCTAGCATAAAGCTGATAAGTCTATGAATTCTTCATTTCTTCTACAAAACATTGTCCCAAATTGTACATACGAGGTCTATCTTTTACAAAGTTTGAATGTCTTTATAAAGGAAAATAAACTGGAAGGCCTCCTAGAAATAAGTTGGCGATATTGTCGTTACAAATCGACGTAAAAGTCAATCTTGTATAGACCTACAAGCAACATCTAATTACTATTGAATAAACATTCAGATAGGAACTATAACCCGTTATTCATCACTGAGTATTACTTAACTACAAAACATAATGTATGCTCATAAATTGGATCGTCAGCAATTTTCTATCAAAAAAAGCTAATTTTCTCATATTTGACGAGTCTCACACATTACAGCTTTTTCTAACGCATATTACACAAGTTACGTGTTCATTACCTTCATCTTCACTATCGGAACGGCAGACGCGTACCTCAAGATACAATCATCTCAATAACCAAACATCTTAGTGTTAAAATATAACACAGTTATTTTTATGCTGTGCTATACAGCATAAGACTTCGAATGCAGCATATGCAAATTAAAGCTCCAAATAATTGACTGCTTGTCTTTTCAGAACAGTGATGTACTAGAGCTACCATATTAGGCGAGACTACCATATTGTCTGAGAAGTTTTTAGACGATATGCTCAATTTCATTGTCTTGATCTCGTCTTACTACCAAAACAATTTTAGCAAGTTTGTTTGTTTTTAAACGATAGTTTGCGTTGCAACACGTCTTTAACTTGCCAGGCTAAATCTTCGGAAATTCGGAAAGATCTGAGTGCTCTTTTTGGGATGCACCTTTACTTAGGAGAGCACGAAAAACTGGAATCGTCGCAGAGTACCCTATGATAACTTTTTGAACTCTCGCTAAAGGGCATTAAAACACACTTAATAGAGTTAATACATATTTTTTTTTCTGAAGTAAAGCAAATGTATCCACGCTTTTCTTTGGCTCTTCAATATGAATATATATATATATAATAGTTAAATATAATAAATATGTTATATATATATATTTGTGAAAAGCAAATATAGATTTAAAATTAAT
>KK112917.1:779971-795502 GCA_000611955.2 Stegodyphus mimosarum
ATATACATATACATAAGTGAAAAATTATATATATATTTATAATAAGAAAACTTTCCATATACCATCCTCAAGGAACAGAAATTCAATTTAAAATTACCATAATAATAATAAAAGGTAATTTAAAAATAGAATTTTCTAGTCCTCCTTTGCTTTAAAAACAGTTAAGGAAAAACGTAAATCGCAAAAATGCCAAAATCAAAAGTAAAACTTATTTAAGTATTGAAAACCAGTAATTGTTATTGATAGCAGATTAATGGACTTATCAAGGGGATAAACCAATCTACCATCAATCAACAACTAAAATAAGAGAGAGTTTTTCATTTTACTTCCAAGTAAGCATCAAATTATTTGTTAGATTCAAATCATAATTCACAATTGATACTCAATCAAAATATAGATATTAGTCCTCTCAAACCAAAAGAATCCTGTTAAAAAGCAAATAATCTTTAGATAAAGAGTTTCTCGCTAAGAATACAGTTAAACTGAACGAGATGCTCACTTTAGAAAACATATCCCCTACACTGTCGTTTCATTTCAAATACAAAAGTGTAAATTCAAAAACAAATTTTAAAAATCAAAAGAAGACTAAAACTGAAATAATCCATCAAATTAAAAGTATAAAAACTTGTATAAAATAAATAAGAAATTTAAAAAACAAACTAGTAAGCAAAAATTAACCAACTTGACAGCCAAATTATAAAACCCAATGATTGGAACACAAGGATTAAGTGGTGGAAGTAAAAGGGTTGTCGTAATATGTAGATTTCTATTTAAGAAATTTTAGCCTAAATTGGCGACAAAACTGCAAATTTTCTTAGAGATAATACACGGAGAGCAGGCTGTTACTAAAATAGCGCTAAAAGCTGCTATTAGTTTGAATATAAATTCAATATGAAAGTGAATTATTGGTTTATTACTTTGCAGCTTTAGCGCAAGTCTTGTGCTTATTAATTTACTTTTAATTACTTTTATATTGAATATATATATATATATACAGAGAGGAAGAGGTGTATATTGGTACAAAGTTTGTATATGTCTAAATATATTTAGTGAAATTATGCGTGAAATTCTAGTTTTGTTTTTGTGTGTGAGTATAACGTAACATGAATTCTAAAAATATGTTTTTCTGATCGAAATCTAAGACTACAGGTGCAAATCTATTTAATGTTGAGTAAATAGCTATCTCGGTAAATTGTCGAAATATCGCCAACTTGGCAATGGTCTTGGTGAGAAATTGCGAAAAGCTGACAAACTTGGCAAGCATTTATTTTGCTCCGGTCCCTGTGTAACTATAATGGGTCTAGTAACTGAATAAATATAATTGATCACGATATGCAACTGTAACCATATCCGGCCATTAGATGCAAGTTTAGCAGTGTATGCCTTCTAGTAATTTCGAGAAACAAAATTTACTAGAAATTTGAAACTATATAAGACAATAAAATGAAAACTTTATAAGTATGGACAGAGCATCTGCTCTCAGTTGTTCATTTAGAGATGAATTCGTTGTATTGAGATATCCGTGTTAGCTTCGCTCTTTAGATGCGTTTTGCATTGTGTTGTGTTTAATATTCTTAGTAGTTTGAAGTGTAATATGTATATTATACGTTTATTTTTTATGTATGTATACATGAACAGATATAAGTACCATAGTCATCTAATTGTAAGCTGACTTTTTATTTATTTATTTATTTGTGTGAGTGTGTGTGGTTCAAAAGACGACTCTCACTTAAAAGTTATTAGCTTTTTTATTTGTTTTCGCTTTCGATTCCATGAGGTCAACTTATAAACAAACCAATGACTTTTATGCAAACATTTATGCATTGATAAATTGCATACGCAAATTTTGTGCTGTTCTAAATGAGGATGACTTTAAGTTACATTTAAGGTGAAAATAAAACAAATTTTTTAACATTTTTAAAAATTATCTTAATTACCATTATTACTATTACCATTATTATCTTAATTACCAATTACTCATTTAAAAATTATCATAATATCGTGTATTTAGGAAGAAAATTAAAATATCATAAAGACTTTTTTGCTAGTTTAGAGTATTTTTTGCTCATCAGATGCTGCAACAAAACCGAAATCATAATTTATTTTCCATTAAATAACATTTAACCAGCTTATTTCATTCAAATGCTTCTCTTTAAATATTAATCCTAACGCTAATTAAATAGCCCATATCCTAAAAAAAGAAATATTTATGTCATCTATGAGTGAAACAACCTACTATAATGTGTTTGATTTTTATAAGTTGTTCTTTGCTAATCTATTTGGTATACATCCATTCGTTGTAGATAATAAAGAATTAAAAGATTGCGGTTAATTTTTATTACTTTTCAAAACTTACTGATATATACTTTACATTTTAGATATATGAAATACGTTAAGCACTAATTTAAAAATATGAAAGCACCTTAATTTAAAAGGCAAAAATTGTTATAATTTAAAGAAATAATTGAAATTGAAATGTGTCCTAAGTTTTCTCGAATCTATCCAAATTCTAAAATCTTTTGAATTTCAAAAGTACTACAGTCTTTCGAATTTAAATTTCTTGAATCATTCATTTTTCTCAGCATAATATGAAAAGAAAATTGATTAATTGTTGAAATGTTTTTGATGTTTTTTGTTTTTGTTTTTGAATTAAAGGAAATATAAATTCGTCAGAAGTGTTTCTAGTGTTGAAACTGATAAAGCTAAGCACGGAATGCTAAATTTTCACCACCATGTTTATAAATCAAAAACTTTATTATCTTAAGAATTCGTAAGATCAAGCTTACAGTTAATGCTAATAGACAGAGAAGGTTATGCTCCTTCAAGTTCGAGCATTTCTCTTTCCAACGCTCGAAATAATGTGTCATCTTATCTATTACGTAACGAGTCTCAGATGTGGACGCGACAGTTGCGATCTGTTTTTAGCAACACTTCTACACGGATTTGCCAAAATTAGTTTTTTAATGTCTTGTGTTAAAATGTTTAACTGTATTCAGATAGAATTCAAATGACGAAATAAAAAATGAGAAATTTAAGCATGCCAAAATTTGATTTTTATTGCCATTTGATTGAATCTCGAATAAGCCATTTTACGCTATTTGATTGAATCTCGAATTTGTTTCATGACCCGTGGAGTTCGAGAATTCTGTGTCCTTGTCCCTAAAATGAAGGTCTGGGCAATTTTTTGATATAAAATTCTTTATCAAACAGATGGAATCCGTAACATAGTCTGTCTGAATATCCTTATAAGCTAAAGGCAAAAAAGAAAAGGATTCAAAATTAAAGTTATATATTTAAATTCATTAGAATAAAAATTTTAAAAATCTGCCGCAAATGTAAAATTGAGAAACAGAAACTAAAGATTAGCAGTGTGAAAAATAAGCTTCTTTTCTCCCTGTTTTTATTTTATTTTCTTCTTTTACCTTCACCCCGTTTTTCATAATTTTCAAGTTTTATTTTCATTTAAAAAAATTAGGATTGACTCTCTCTGGAATTCTTCCCATTTAGATTTTGACTCACACTCGTTTATCCTGTATTTCCTTCTTTCTTTAATTCACGGCATATGAATAAATTTTAGACTAGAAGTAACGTGGGAGCCATTTGATTAACACTATGAATATAAAAATCGCCAATTTTTGGCAAGTTTCATTACGAACTTGTCATGATCTCTCTCCCCAACAATTATATTCCGTATTAGCCCTAGAATTACAAATACTGATCACAAGCTTGTAAACTTGAATTAGATCGTTTGTGAGTGGTCTAAGATACTTTCTGAACGCAGCTGAATACAGTAATCGATATCCGAATCGAAAATAGTGACCCGTATCAAACGTAATACTTATTTCTCGAAGTTCAAGATTGATTCTAGATTTTGGAAGGCTTTAGGCAGTCTAAGAGGAAAGTAGGAAGTGTCAGATTGTAAGACCTAGGAGAATAATCAGTTTCTCCTTGCCTCTCACTCCAACGAGATGGAAATGTTCACTCAACCATATTCGTACTGTGCTACTGCAATGACTAGGAGAGCCGTCACATTGAGCCACATGTCATCGATGTTTCGCCATCTGGAAGCTACAGAAGAATTTTCGTTTGCCATTGCACATAACATTCCCTTGTCTTTCTTCAATCAAAAAAATTGGACCTGTAAAACTTACCTCACAAATCACAACTGTGCATAAATATTTGTCTCGTACGCATCCTTTTCAACACATACTTTGCTCAAACTAAACAATACAATACCTAATCTGCATCCTTCGCAGTTTATGAATGTGGATTTTCTTCTGCATAGTGCACATTGATTTATATGTGCATTTAAAAGTCACTGTCTTCTAACCATTTGCGTATGAGGAACATTTCATTTAATTACATATAAAGAAATAGCAATCTCAATCTGTCCTTTATTTGTTTTAAAATGCGGAACATCTAAAATTTTATACTTACTTGAATTTTAACACATAAAATTTAAAAAAAAATAATAAAATAAAAAATAAATAAATAAGTTTTCAGATTTTACATCGCGCCCGAACTGCCGTTTATTAACCTTTTGTGAGTTACCTTTATTTATTAAATATCAGGTTCTTCGCAGTTGAACCATAAAATCGCAAAATAATTTTAAAATGTTTTTTTTCGTACAGTTTTGCCATTGCTTGCTTTGAAATCGTTCAATTTGTTAACGAACAATTCGTTAAAGTGCTATAAAATATGAAATAGATAACAAAACAAATTCCACATTCGAAATTTAGGCTTCGATATGCCCCTATTCGGGAGGAAGCATACGGTATTCAAAACTGGATGGCTCTAGATACCGTTGTTTCATCACAATGCGAGAAACACACATACTGTTATGGATTTCGTATTTATTTAGAATTGTAATTAAAATTGTTTTATTTTCCCGTGCAACGCAAACGATTTTTGAAGAGAAAGCTACGTTGGAAAAGTAAAAATAAAAGGCGCGTGCATTTAGTATTTAATAAATAAATATCTCGTAATTGCTATTGCCATCCACAAAAATCGAGAAAATAGGTTTTGCCAGAATGTTCTAGTGATAATTAAAAAGCTTATAAAAGTTGAATTAAAACACCTCAGCTCAGTTGTAGCTGTTTTAAGCGAACTTACTGTTTGTTTGTTTACTTAATGCTGCTATTGATTGTAGAGAATTCGCTGTGAGTTTGGATTAACTTTCTCTGTTTTGACTTGAGTTCTGTTTAACGTTTGAGATATTTTGATATTGTACGAATATCTCTGAGGAAATATTTCAGTATTTTGTTTTATTTCGTGTAAAAAGAATAAATTTTATTAACTTTTGAGCGACTTGTGCATTCAATCCATTCCGAAACCGTACGCAAGCAATAATTTTTGGTGTCAGAAGCGGAATTTGAATGCTATTCACTAGAGTAATGGAAGAATAAATAAAAAAATTTTAATTACAGTCCTAAATAAATATGAAATCCGTAAAAATACATTTATGCATATTCTTATTAAATTTCTTTAAACATAATACAGAGCTGTTATATTTGGCGACAACAGTTTGAAAAGTGAATCGACATTAAAGTTTTCAACGCCAAATGCCAAAACGCAATTAATAGGCCTTCTGAACTAACGCCCTTTTGGCTATTAAAAACAAATGGCAGTTTTATGCTTTCTCTTTTTCATAAATTTATCTATCAGTTATTTGCAGTTATTATGATTCGTATGATATATTTTATGCCTTATAATTGCTTTTATTTATTGAAATATTGTTTGTAGGTTCTACATTATCTAGAAGCTTATGTCAGACTTGTGGACCCTATTAGACTGATAGCGAGTTGTCGCTTAGTTTGAAATAAATCAGAATGTCGTCAAAAGTTTAAAATAACATTTTTATTTAACTGTTAAACGAACAAAAAACACGTCTTATGCCTCAGACGAAGCTTCGCGACTTGAAGTAATTTAAATTAACATAACAGAAGGTTAAATATCAAAATTTAAGGCTTTATTATTGAAAATGTTCGCCTATAGTTCTTAGGTTTTGAGATTTCTTTTCGAGAAATTTTAAATTTGGCTATTCGTCGCCAGAAAATTTCAAAAGGTATGAACAGAAAACACATGATCACTTTCTTGTTAATGTACCTGTATCAAATAATAGTCCTGTTCATGGATGTTCTTTCTTTTAACTTTAGAAATTTAAACCAATTCATTTAAAAGTTAAAGGAATACTTTAAGATTTAAATGGGAACCCGTGAACGTTTGCGTTAAGTATGAAATTTGCCATACATAAATGAAATAATTTGCTTGAATTTACAATTGTTGAACGGAATGTATTATCGTGTTTATTCCTGTCATTCGTCAATATACATTTGATACCAAAGATAATTTTAAAATTTAATTTTCTTTTCATAAAATAGATTGAAGTTTGCAAATTTGAGTAGTAAGTAATGAATCCATCAGAGGAAAATGACATTTTTGCCCAGCAATAGGAAATATATGTTTCCAAAATTTTCATACAACATTCATTTAATATTCACTTTGAACAACATTCGACTTCCATTATATATAGAAATCTTTCAGCGCTGCGCCGGAATGGAACGCGAAATTAATCGTCATCGAATTGGCATTTGAAGGAAACGTCTGAAATTCTCCGTTTCTGGACAGTTTGATCTGCCAGGAAGCTAACAGCATCGAACGCGAGAAATTTAATAAACCGATATCTGCTTGTATAATTACGCAGATAAGCTTGGCGCCAGATTTACGTAGCGAATTTTAGCTGAACATTAATATATAAATATGTAAGAGAGTTATATCATTTTACACACGTATGGTATTTAATGGATTTCATAGCTGAAACAGAGGAAGCACGCCTATAAAAGAATTAATGTATTCGTAGACGAATAAAACGCTTCATGATGTTACGTGGGTTCTGGTACATTTGAATACATAAATGAAGTTCTAGCTTAAATGTTGTCATCCAAATGTGTAATTATTATATAACGGTCACGTATATTATGATGTTGCTCTCGTAAATACCAAATCTAAGTACTGACACTTAACTCTGGCAATGAGAACTGATGAATTCGATACACAAGATGCTTTAATATCTTTCTTACATTACAAATATTAATTGCTTAAATATGTATTTGTGGCAGGGAATATATTCTGAAACATTTTGTACCTAAATACATCTTTGTACGTGTATTTAATTTCGCAAACAAAGCGTTGGAAAGTGACAGAACAATTCAAATAATTTGTGCTATATAAACTATTTCCGAATGGTAAGACATTGTTATTAATATATCTAGACAATATTAGCTACATTTAGCTAAGAATAAACACTTACTTTTAGCATCTCTGTTCCACTGTATATTCTTCCTTTGGTAATTTTCGTACGAGGCATGCTTTATTCCACTACACTTGAATATAATTCTTGAGGAATTCCTACATATCACATTAACAGCTAGAGACATTGAACTCGAAGATCCTAATCCAGGATTAATATGAGCACCAAATTAGAACCTTCTTGTCTTTCAGACTGTAGGAAAACTGTATTTCTGATGCCGAAATAGTGAAGATTGACATCAAGAGAGGCGCCGAGTAATAGCGAAATTACTGATCCTATCCCTGAAGAGAGAGTTGGCGAAACGTAGCATGAAACAGCATATAGCTTTATTGTTCTGTGGCCTGCAGAAAGGCACATGACACTGGAAACATAGCTACGTATGCAATATCACATTAATTTGAATTACATCTTCATAAGGAACTTCATAGCTATTCTTTATTTTAATTCTACTATTCATATGAAAAGACTAAAGTGTTATCCACATTTTGATTCTGTTTTTTCGTCGTCATCTGCCTCGATATTTATGTTAATGGTGTGAAACTTGCCTGTATTTTAAGCATGCACTGTGCTCAGGTGTTGCATTGAGAATCAAATAATAAAGCTATTGCCATCTGCTGATCTAATGATCGTTACAATGAGATACTTAAAACCAGTATGGGAAACGGCATTGAAATGCTGGAAATCAGTTCTGTCACATATAAGAAACGTTAAATAAAATTAAATTAGTTAAACTAGCTCAATTTTATTCCTTAAGTAAACGACAGGCACAAAATTTGCATTAGGTTGAGCTAAAGTATACAAATTCTCAACAGCTTACTATAATGATAATGAAGCAACTAAAGAACTTAATTTATTAAATTAAGTTCTTTAGTAGTAGTAGTTCACGAGTTCATTTACAATAATATTATAAGTGAACTCGTGAACTACTATTTAGGACAGTGTGTGTAAAGCAATGCTTTGAATTCTTTTAGTTTTATGAAATCATGCATATTTATTCGCAGTTATTAATTGATTATTATAACTGGCTTCTTATTTTAGAGATGAAAATATGCATGTAGAAGACAATGAATATTATTTAAAAAAATAGATCAGAAATGGCAAATTTTTTTTTAGATTCACAAATATATATTAACTTTGCATTAACATCAAAAATCTAATTTTTATCTACTAATAGTATAAAATACAATTCTGAGTTTCACTCTAGTTATGAATATAAATTTATTGTTTATTCAAAATAAATGTGAAGGATTTCAAATTTCAGTCTAAATTTTGAGTGGTTTTGCTCTGACTATTTAAATTATTGAACTGAATCTAATTAAGAAAGATCTAAAAAGGAGTAAAACAGGTATCGAATTTTAACTGTTAAACAGACTACAAAACACTTAAAAAATGAATTTATGTTTCAATATAATTTCAGAAAATTCCTCTCGTTAGATTAAATGGTAATAAAACGAAACTCTCATACTTGAGTAAAAAAGATTTTTGAAGCAAATATAGTATTCTGAAGTAATTTCATTCTAATTTTTACTATCTTTTCCATATCGTCAAAATTTTACCTTCTGAAATCACTGGAGATTTTGCATTTCCTTAATATGAACATTTCTAAATTCAATAGAAAAAATTTCGAAAATATTTTCTTTCCTTTTTGTTTCTTCTCAAACTTAGGTGAATAAAGCGGTGAGAAAGATCTGTTTTTAATGAAATATATAAACACTTAATGCAAGAAGACGCAAGGAGACAGCGTATAAGTAGAAGCATTCCGATGACTCAAGTCCGTAGACACGTTTAGAGATGCATGATAAATATTTAAAAAACATTTAAACTGAAAATTTGAAATGTACGTTAGGAAAGCATGAGGCCGCTTTGTACATACATAAACTATTAGTTTCCTTGTTTAATATTGCTAAATATACCTGGATGTTACTTGAGAAAAATTAAAAAACTATTATTATTAATTTGTTTTTGATGATAATAAATTAAATTACAGCATATAATTGAAATAAGAATTTAAATTTATGGGCAAGCTTTAATTAATTTGTTTAAAATTTATCGGTTTACTTTTTTCTCAACGATTATGGGAGAGGCTGAATGGCGAAAGATATATTATAAATCCTCATTTTATTCAAATCCGATTCAACATTAAATATTGCTTTTGAAATTTATTAAAAGAATTTAAAAAAGCGTATGTATAATTCACACCAAAATGTATAGTTTTAATTAAACGTCCTTCCTAATTAAAATGCTTTTAAATGGTTTCCTTTATTGGCTTCTAATAATAATTTTAATGACTTTAATGCGTCATTAATGCGTTTTTACATACTTACTTGAAACATTAACAGATTCCAAAAATGTAACTTTTACAATATCAAGTATGTAAATTTTCTTGAATTGAACTGGAACCAAATTTAGAGGGAAAAATTTGTATTCCTAAAGATCTTTTGCTTCTTTCCTCGGGAAGATGAAAGAGAAGTGCAGTCAAAGAAATTTTAGTATAATGTATATTGAATAACAGTAAGTTTTAACGAACGGGAGATTCTTATATATATATACGATACAGAAATATGAAAGCGAATGTTTCTTATACTCTTCACTTTAATTTCGCTTATATGACCTAAAAATAGAAACTATTTCTAATATATCAGTCTAAACAACGTGATACAATCTCGCATATTGCTTTAATTCAGGTATATTTTTAGTCAATCACCGAATATGATTTCATTTGAAACGAAAACTTTAGGACATTCTCTCAACCTTCTTCTGAATGCATCGCAAATTTCCACTTGCTTGCTTTGAACTAATACAGATATGGATCGCTTCTTTCTATTATTTACTGTCTGAAAATATGCTAAGCTTCCAAAATGTGGTCTGCATGTTTCGCCTATAGTAATGTAAATCAAAATATACATCTCAAGAATTGTTTTATGTATTAAGAGGCTACGTTTATCTACAAGTTTCATCAGGACAGGTACAAGTATGCAGGATACAAAACAGGGTCTAGACAAAGTTGTTAAAACCCAGCACACTAATTAATTTGCCCGTTCAAGGACTCTAAACTGACAATTTGTTAATAATTTTAAAAAGATTTTCAAGGAATGTTACAAGAATTTTACAAAAAAAATACAAGAAATTTAAAAAGAATGTGAGAAATATTACGAGAAGGTTACAAAGGTTCGAGAAGTTTACTAAGATTACAATATGTTTAAAACAATGTACAAGAAGTTTGTCATGTAGGCACTTTGTGTATTATCAGAGTACAATTTTTGTGCGACACAGGTTATGGCCTTGATGATGTAGATAATTGATGATGGATTTAATTCAGATGTATATCTTTCGACATTGCACCAGGAACCTTTTAAAACTGATATTACAGTTTTTTGGGTGTCTTAATTAGAAACCTCTTGTTTAGAGAACATTTAAAGAGGTAGTGGTCATAACTCTCCTTCACCCCCATATAGACAAATAATGGGTCCATAACTTTCTACTACTGAAATATGTGGGGAAGGAACCATGAACGAAGATATATTGCGAAATTAAATATATTGATCTAATGATGTTGTCATTGATCATTGGAAAACACTTAAATATTATGTAGCCTTCTGGTTCTTGATCCCATTGGTGTTTTTATGTGATGATATTTCTAATACATGTTTCATTACGGATCTTCGATTTTATCTCCTAGTTTTCAACTGGAACTTTTTTTTGTGTATGTGAGAATAACTGCCTTTTCTTTGCCTTCACAGTTATTTTGTCCTTCAGTCTATTCTGTTATAAAGTTTTTGTTTCTATTCATTACGATATTTTGAATCTGTGCTGTTACTGGAGAATTAGAATGTTGATTTTTAAGACTAGCTATCAGTTATGATATAAATGGTACTGAGTGGAAGTTTTAGGAGGGGATACATACTGTGTTTTATTGCTGAAAGTTCTGCTTGGTGTATACTACTGTTAATATAGGCAAAGACACCTCCGTATTCCATATTAACTCTTATCCTGTTTGAGAGATAATATATATGTGATGCTTCCAAACTTTTCTTCTAGCATGGAGCTATCTGTGTAGGCTGTGAATTCAGTGGTTGATCTATAACACGTTTCGAGTTCTTTAGTGATATTGCTGTGTGTTTTGCATGTTTCGGAAGTTTTTCTATAGTTATTAAGCAGATATGTTATTCAAGCATATATTGTAGTCTTCTTAAGTTGAAGAACTTTGGATATGGTTGTATCGATTTCCGTTTGTACGATAAATGGTAGCATACCAGCTAAGGTTCGGAATGCATTCGTTGATGTCGTCCTGAAGCCTCTAGTTATATTGATTAGTCTTTGTAAGTTGTAGAGTGCACTTGTATAACTGCTGTGTAGAAGCTGGACGACTAGCAACTGCGCAGAAGAAGGGTTAACAGTACCCTTTATTACACTCTTTAGAAATTTGCAATGCGTCAATTCTACACTAACAAACTAGCCTCTCCTTGGGCGGTAACTGAAACAGTAAGAACTAAACTCAAAATTTGAAGATATTAACAAGTAGTAGAATTACGCTACAAGTCTCAGACTATCCTGTTTCCTAAAAGAGCGTTGAAAAGTCTAATGGCAGCAGATTAACAGCTGTTACGCTACGTTTAACCAGCAATAAAGGCTAAGCATAAGCTCACGCTACAAAAAGCACATAGTTCGCCCACACTCTCAAACTTTCCGTTCTAGAACTTGGTATTTAAACCTTTTTTCCCACTATTAGAACTTGCATTACTTCGCGCGTGCTACCAAATTTAAATATTCTGGCATTGACAATTAGAGGAAATGAAGGTTTATAGGAAAGTGCTTTCAAATTAAATTAAATTGGTTATTTAAAATAAATATAAACGCCTACAAAGTATTAATGGCCTTTGTATGAAATTTAGAGTTCGGTGTTTTCTTGATATCATTGGAATTGCCCACATTGTAACTCCGTATGTGGTTATTTTATTTACACTCATGTCCATAAATTAAGGATAATGCAAAGTCAGGTAAAGGAAGAATTAGAAGCAAAACAAATTTGACTTATTTGTAAAGCTTCTTTATTAAACAAAAGGTAAAGAGCAAAAAAAGATGCTACATGTTTGATATTATTAAAAAAATTAGCGATTTTTTCTCCCTGGAGCAAATTACAAAAACATCTATTTACAAAAAACCAATATTACACGGTTGGTATGATTGTTAATACATTGTATGTCTCCCAGACTATGCAATACAGTCGGTACAACGCCTAGGCATGCTGAGTATCAAATTATCGATCTGATTTTGGGGCATATTACACCACTGAAAAAGCAATGCTCTCCGATGTTCCGGTAGACATGTAGGAGGAGGTTGACGAGCTGCAACTCGTCGGCCAAGCATGTCCCACAGGTTGTCTACAGGATTCAAGTCCGGTGAGAAGGCTAGCCATTCCATACGGGTGATATCCTCCGATTGAAGGCATTCGCTTACGATGTTCGCACGGTGAGGACGGGCGTTGTCATCCATAAACACAAATTGTGCGTCCATGGCGCCCCGAAACAAACGTACATGTTGTTCCAGAATGACGTCCCGATAGATTTGGCTTGTCATAGTTCCAATTTGAACATGCAGGTCAGTTCTAGAACCCAGTATAACTCCACCCCAAACGAGCACTCCTGCACCACCGTAACGGTGTCGTTCAGTGATGTTTTCTTGGTGGCAACGGGTACCTGGAGCTCTCCATATGAAAGTCCGGCGAGAATCAGACTGCAAGCTAAACCTGGACTCGTCGAAAAACATCACACATGCCCACTGTTGCGGTGTCCACCATGCATGCTCTCTACTCCAAACTAACCGCAGGCGACAGTACGTTGCAGTAAGTGAAACGCATCTGACAGTTCTACGAGCATATAACCAATCTGCCCTAAGCGTCTGTACACGGTCTGCCTTGAAATTGCCGTACCAGTGGCTGAAGAGAGCTGACGAGACAGGTCTGAGGCTGTGCTCCGCCTGTTTCTTTTAGCAGTAAATGCCAAATACCGGTCCTCATTTGGCGTTGTATTTCTGGGGCGACTTGTGCTGTAACGTCTACTCACATTACCATCATCTTGGAATCGTTGCCAAAGCCTGGAGATGACACTCGGGCAATTCCAAGTTCGTCTGATACTTCCAGTTGGGTACGTCCGTATTCCAGAGGGCCGATAATTCTACCACGTAAGAAATTATCCAAATGCGTCCTTTGTGTCATAACTATTCGGTTATTGCACTGAAATGCTTATAAAGCGCCTGCGAACAATTTTACTTCTTTGCCTGTATTCCTTATATATCACTATTTTACACTCTCGTCATCGTGGCGTACCATCGGTGTCAGCTGGTTACTTCCTGAAATTTGCATGTGAATTTTGAAGATGTGTGTAATGATTTTACAGGTGATATATTTATTTTAGAGTTCGATTTCCGCGTGACTCCGAATTATCCTTAATTTATGAACATGAGTGTATTACTGCCGGAAGAAGGATTTAGACTATGAACCCATCGAGGCTTCAGTTGTAACGCTACATCGTTTTGATGGACTTTGTTATTTGAGCTATTTTATCTCTTGTTTAGTAGGTGAAGAATCTATGTGAATTTCTGATGTATTATGAGACTGAATTATTTGTTATTCTTTACGCATTTGATTTTGTTGTTCCGATTTTGGGAATTGACATTTTGGTAAATTTGCGGCCTTGTTTGTGTATAATATGAGCTTGCGATCTGCTATGAGAAATTTGCAATTTGGTGTTTTTAGAAAGGTAATATTTTTCATATTCAGAGTATTGTTAATATTATATTCAGATTATTGTTAGAGTTCTCTTGAAGTATCTTTCTGTGGATCCGCTTACTACGAATGTAACGTCGTCCGCAAATGCGAATATTGCAGTGTAGAATGGACAGTGGTGATCGATGATGTTGTTAAACATGATATTCCAGAGGTCCGCATTCACACGAGTCCCGTACGGATAACCTTTAGCTTCTTGTCTAATGACGAACACGTTATTGTAAAGAATAAGTCTTTATGTTTTTGAGGGAGCCATTAGTAAGTTTAAAGAGGTTTATCTCTTGAGGTATTTTGAGAATATTCCCAAAGTTGATTTTGCACTTTAAATTCACCACTGTTTAGAGGGGGACTTTTATGGTTATTTATGATTCTGCTTTGCAGTTGAAGTGTGATTTTGATACTTTCCGTTGGCGATGCATATGCACTTGAGTTTGGAAATATTGTGTATTGATTACTATGGTAACAATGCTCTTTGGATTGTGATGACTATTTGACACCACAATGTGTTATTAACCACTTGCGCCTCCCTTGGTTGCTTGCATGAATCTGACCTGCCATCCAAGTTTAATTTTTCTACAACTCACTTACGCCAGCACAGTCTACAACCATCGGCTACTTTTAAAAACTATTTGTGTCATCATTAGATTATTCCTAGATTATTACCACTTTTACTAAAGACTCTGACTGCGTACTATGCACGTATGAGTGTCTTTTAGTCAACGGAGAAATGAAATACGGAATTACACAATGTGTTTAGATTGAACTTTATTACAGTGTCTATATAACTATGTAACCATCTTCAAATCATCGATTGTATAACGGAGTTCAAAAGTGGTATCAGGGCTTAATATTTTAAAGAATCAGTTTTGCAGTGTTATGTAAGAACGCATGGCGCAGTTCAGCTTGATGTATTATAAATAGTTACTATTTTTACGACGGAAAGGAGAAATATCCAAACTGAAGTGAAGATTACAAGGCTCTTTTGCCAATTAAAATTATATTTTTTTTACGTTTTATCTTAACATATATACATGACATCGTACCTCATTTCAAAGAAATGAAATGCATTACTGATTATTAGAGCTAATAGATTGGCAGCTCGTACATATTGACCTGCCAATCTATTAGAGATATTCTCCTGATAATGAATTAGTTCATCTTTAATTCATCACAATCGACATTTTCCGGGTATAAACTCAGTAAAATGCTTAAATCATATCCGAGGAATATTAGCCCGTGTTGACATAAAGGAAACTTTAATTTCGTTCAGCTGAGATGATAGACATTCCAAGCCTTGATGTGATATATACGCTTCGTCCAGCATGTTGAGTAGGATTGAGATCAGAAAGCTGACATGATCATGGAAGCAGTTAGCAATCTGACCTCCAATACATGCCGTTCAAATCAGACTGCAATCAACTGAACACGACGGTAAGGC
>KK112917.1:795538-823640 GCA_000611955.2 Stegodyphus mimosarum
GCTGAAAGTGATAATTTTTATCAAGGAGCATTGGAGCTATAAACAAGCATACAAGATCAGCAATGATATTACAACAGCTGATTCCATATACATCAAGGAACTCATTTTACTCAAGAAAATATTAGCTAGACCATAATTCTACGGATTCCGTCTTCAAACGTTGACATTACGGCAAGAGAGGTCCATCACTTTATTCTCTTTTAACTTTTCATCTGTATGATGGAGCAGGAAATGAGATTCATAGAGAGAATTAACGCTCATCACTTGTCAAAAGTCCAATTTTGATACTCTTGTGCCCACAGCTATTGGAATTTCTAATTTATCAATGATATTATATACATCCTTAATGGTTTTCTGATGTTAAAACTTTTCTGCTGCAAAATATATCATTATATGTATTCGGATACTATTTTTGATGCACTTGAATTGTATTGATGTGTAATTTGTTACGTTGTTGCTCTTCAATTTTTGTGTGCAGTTCATGTCATTTGTCTCGCATCGTTTGCTGCTTGTAGTCATTTTCTTAACTTTTGTTCTTTGAACACTCAAGATACGGTTGCACGAGTTCTCTTGCCCCCACGAGCATATCTTTTTAAAATTCATTCAAAACATTTGTCTTAACACTTTTTACACTAATCGCATAGTGATAATTATCTCTTCTCAAGATGAGATGGTCTTACTTAAAAAATACCTGGTTGTCACGTTCATGTAAGTCATTGTATAAGGTATTTTCTCCCTCATTCTAACATGCCTTCGTCGTATAAGACTAGCACACTCGGCGCGTACTCGAGAGGTCCAGGATCGAGTCCCGGCGAGGCAGTGGTAATTTTTCATCTAATCCCTCTTCAAAATAACCTGACTCTACAGCGGCACCCAAACTAAAAGGTGGAAGGCGATGATTCGTTGCCACAGGATTTGGTGATTGGGTTCCCTAATTCCCAGTCGCCTTTTAAAATAGGGAATGGATAAGGCATTTTGTCCTTCATTTTATCATGTCTTCGTGGTGCAACAGTAGCACACTCGGCGCGTATTCAAGAGGTCCAGAATCATGTCCCGGCGAGGGCATTGCTCATTTTTATGTACTCTTGCTTCAAAGTAACTTGACTCTACAACTGACAGGCCTGTCCATTTTGAAACAGAGGGGTTTGTAATATGTTGGACTTTAGTCTTAATTATCTCAAACAAGCTAAGAAATCGTAAAACTTTTTAGATTCAACATTACAAGGCTTTTGTTCTACTGATGGAAAGGGGTCTATAATTAGGTATAACTTCCGTAGTAATTGATTGTATCTGATAAGGTTACAAGCAACACAGTGGTACTTTTATGAATATCTTAAATCTTATTCATGGAAAGTACAAAGAATGGTTAAAGCTGAAAATGTTTTTCCGTTTTAACTATTCAGAAGTTAAGAATTTTCATTTGCAGTAGTATTAAATGTGAAACGTTTTCATAAAAATATGTTCTTTTTTTAAACATCTTATCCCTTCTCTCTTTTATTTTATCAGCATTTTCAAATGTTGAAATGCCAATCTGAATCAATCTTTCTTTGTTACTCTAATTAACTTTCAAAATTTCATATGCGGTATTATAGATTGTGGCCCTTACACTTTTCTTAAAAATATTATCATGACTTATTATCATGAATTATCATGACTCTTATATTGTTTCAATGCATTTAAATAAAGGATGTCTTACTGCATTAAAGACATTTCTTTCACCATTTAATGCCAATGAATAATAAAATAAGCTGCTTAATTTTTTTATGCTTACTAGAAAAATAATTAACTTCTCTTCAAATGATAAAAGTCTTCTATGAATCTCATCGACTACTGAATGCCTTCGGCTTTATATCAAGAAATTTAGAGACTGAATAAGGCACATACAGGTTTCCGTTCCAGAAATTCGGCCTAAGATACCTATTTTATCTAATTTACAACAGATTCGCTCCTTGATCTCCGTCATACCCAAAACACACCTCCGTGCTTTAATTCAATCAACAAATTATTCGGCTGATATCTCACAATCTAAATGGACGTTATATCTCGTCTATTCTGAATGTCATCATACCTCCGACCGACGATCTACGCCTCTGTTCAAACTGCCATGCTTGCATGATTTTATCAGCTACTACTACTGCTGTTAGCCAATTGTAGCCAGGTAAAATATATTCAACTTTTGTTTTACGCTGTTGCAAGAGTTTGTAGGTATACCTTAATAAATTTCAAAGCTGAAAAATAGCTATTGATTCAATATGAAAAATAAAATTGTGTAAGAATATGAAATAGCAACATGAAAAAAATAAAATTGTGTAAGAATATGAAATAGCAACATGAAAAAAACATAATTTAGCTTATTGTATTTTCTGAAATAAGAAGTAAAATCCTATATGCAATAATAGGTAGTTTATATGCAATCTTAATACATATATGTAATCCTATATGCAATCTTATTGTTAAACGCAAGAGTTGTGTCATTAACAATTTACGACATGCACATAAGAAGATAAATGTATAGATTTATTTCTTCCGATAAGGGTGTGAAGAAAATATCATATTTCCAATATCATAATTATGAATACGTATCTTAATAAGTTAACTGCAACATTTGTTATATAAATTATGAATAAATACGCAACGGTTTGTTCAAGTGCAGTGCAGCTTTATTGAGTCTGCAACTGGACTTGTAATAAAGAATTTTTTTGTATGCGAAGTATAATAATATGAACTTAATTGAAACGGAACGTGTGACAAATTTGTAATTTCAAGCTAATTTGAGCCATAGAAAAGTGGGATGCTTTCAAGGTAGTAGCTGTAATTTTATGCGGCTAATGTAAGGGACATTAAAGATTAAGCTATAACACAGATCAGCTGTTTCTCTTACTTATTAATCTGTTGTTCTAAGCGACGCGGATGTAGAAAAATTTAAAAAAAAATTAAATCTAAATAATGTTGCGACTATAGTAAGGACAACCACTTTTGACAGCTATAGGAATTAGGTGAAGAATCATGAAAGTGTAGTCACTGGTTTCTGAAGAACAGCACAAAAGTTTCGTATGCTGACAACAAAGTCCTGTATTTATATGCCTTTTCGAAGTAACCATATGTACAGCAATGTCCATTAAAGTAGATCTAGTAACAAATAAGAAATTCAACATGAAAATTATCAGAAATCAGCAACAAAATATCGCTGATTGTAGTTTCCTTGGAGACCAGTCCAGCTTTGTGAAAGCATAACCGTTACGATTGCAATTAAAACACTGTATTAATTTCATGGGGAATTTTAATCACTAAATCAAAGTATCTATTCTCGCATTTCTCCATTATTCAATTTATATGATTTTAAACCCAGATTCATTTCTGGTTTATTTTAAAAAATATCCTCCCGTTATCAGTAGACATACTATTATAAATGCCTTTTCTATCAAATTTTCAGGAGGCCTTGTAGAAATATTTAAATGCCTGTTCCCTATGTGGCGCTATTTATAAGGCACGGGTGAACAGCATTTTCATGCTATTATAAACTTTACTCAATAATGACCTAAGTAATTCAGGAGAGTCCTTTGAAACAGATGTGCTTCTGATACCTTCTCAGCTGCTAGTGATACATAAATTTCAGCTGTTGGCTTTGCGCGAAAGTTTTTGCACAAACTGTAACTAAATATAACACATAACCAAAACGATCTTTTGCCTGTCTCTTCAAGTTCATGTCTTGTTACTAAACTGAGTTAGGGCTTTTGCTACACCTCCATGTCTTACACTTCAATGACAATCTATAATAGTGAGATTAAGTAAATTATTAAAACTTGGAAACAAAACTGTACATATTTCTTCATAGGAAATATCAGTTACACTGCGAAAAAAATGGGATATCTCCCGTTCTACTGGACTGATTGATGAAATTCAAATTGCGTTTTTCATGTCTCGAAAACACGACTTAGCATATATATTAGATTTATATATAGCATTATTCTAACATAGGTATTTTGACACAAAATCGGACTTTTTTTTAAAGAGCGTATTATTTTTTTCCATATTTCGATTCTACGACTCAAATTATGCCTAGATATTAAACTTCTTAATTTTTGGTGAGAAAGTTTTAGAGAAATAAAAAATTTCATCTTCGCGAATTGTTTTCAGTTTCCGCCAAGAATAATTCACTTGGGGGAATTCTTAATTTATAGTAACCTACTTACTTTCCTTTTTTTTAATTGATGCACGAGAAGAAGAAAAGGTCCATTTTCAGTCTTCCAAATAATTTTAACAAAGTGCATAAACCACATTTTCCTCATTATCTCTTATATTAAACAAGCCAAATTTCAAAACGCGCGAAAATGTCAATTCGCCTATATGTTAGGAGATTTTGAATAAAAACTCTAATTTTTTGCAGGCATGCTTAGAAGTACATATAGCTTAAGATGATGCTAAAACTTTTATAGGTTGTAATAGAAAACAGTTTTTCGAAAAATTTATAAAAAATATTTAAATATACAAATTTTGAAAATAAATCTTAAACAAGGGGGAATTATATTTGAATTAAGCCTAAATTTTGAATTCTGGAAGAAGGAATAAAATAAGCTTAATAAAAAAGAGATATTAATAAATATGTATCAAATTCAATTAACACTGGAGAGCTAAACTTTTGAGAGCTAATTTTTTAAGAACTACTCTTGGGATTTATGTTCTGGGTTTATGTTGTGTTAAAAAAAGGGGGAAATTAAGGAGAGTGGAAATGTGCGAAAATATATTGTTTTCATTTACGACAATAGAACGACACACTCGCAGTGCTACGCTCACAACAAGACACTCAAAACGCTCATATTGCTTCCAAATTATGGATGGTATTTTCCGCTGTATCCACCTTATATTCCCAATCTAATGCCTTACGAGTTCCACGAGTTCGTAAGTCCGAAAGACTTGTAAAGTTTATCTCCTTCCTTACCGCATACCTTTGTGGTGTAATTGAAAACCACGTCCGATTAGCATTCGGATGGTCCGGAATCGGAATCCCGGTATTGACATGTCACTTTTTTTTTGTTTCTTGCTTCGACTAATCTGATGGTCTCTGCAGAGTACCTGGGTGAACAATGATTTTACCAAAGGCAAACAGCTGTTTAGAGATGGTTTCATGTCCAAGGAGCAGATTTCTGTTATTCATTGGAGAAATGAACGTTTAGATGAGTGCTTGGTCAAATACTTCCAGAGATTGGGTGATTATATTACAAAGTGTCACATATTTACTCTATAATTGAACTGTTTTTGTCAATAAAGATTTTTAACGTAAAATAATCAGTTATAATTTGCCTCTTGAATCCATGTTGTATGTTTTAATTTCACACGCATTTGAAATTTGTTCTATGAAATTGCATGCGGTCACATCTAGGTTGGTTTGGTTTATTTAATTGTGGCAAAGTACTCGAAACTATCGGCCTAAGAGGGGTGCACATTCATGGAGGACTTTCTATGGTTCGTATACACGTTACACTATGGACAAATTACAGAAATACCCATCAACCACTCCTTTCGCCAAGATTTAGTCACATCTGAGGATATTTTATGCAAATTAGGGGAATAGATTTGGTTTCCTTCTGCTCTAAATGAATGCTTGAGATCGATTATGTTAATTATGTTGTATGTTGATATTATAATCAATTATGTTAATGTTCCAATATATTTAGAGTCACAGGAAAAGGGAGAAAAAGAGAAGTGTTCCAATGAAGCATAATGAAATAAAATCAAAATGTACAATCGTATTTTCTTTATTTAAGTTATCCAAAAACTTACTTGAAAGAAGCATTTTTCCGATTCAAAAAAGAAATTAAAGTCTTACTCCCTTTTTCAGGACGTTGATGTATTTTTATCGAAATCTAATTATCCTACCAAACTTCGAAATAACTCTACTGCACTGAGTTTAACCGGTAGTTAAACAAAATAATTTAATCAAGCATATGAAAAAAATGGAAGAACTTTAATTTCTTTAAGACTTTTCTAATAACCATTTAATTATCCAGTTTGATTTTTTTTCACTTTCCAATTATTTAGATTAGATTACTTGCAAATGTCTTCATCAAAGTAATTTAATCCGAATAATTATGTCCTCTGTATTTCTCGTTTAATTTTCCTTATATTTAATATTATACTATTAAAAGCTGAATAGAGTACTTGAAACAGATTTCTTTAGATTTGGAAAAACATTTCTGTGCGTAAACGAATGAGGCTTAATTACTATCTTTACTGACAGATTCTTTTTTTTACTTAATTTCTTTTAATTTAATTTTTTTATTCCTTCTTTTCCTGAAAAGCTTCGACTATTATTTTAAGGAGAGCAATAGTAAAAATTAATTTATTTTCAAAGAATGCTCTGTATTATTTTATGCCTTAAGCCATGTATATTCTATATATTGCTCGAACATAAGTTCTGGAAATATCATGGTGAGAATATTAAATTAATCTTTTCCTCGTTTTGCCAATCTTTTTCCTTGCACTTGAATCGTTCCTTCCAATTTTTCTAGGCTCTGTTCAAAGGTATGAAGAGGTAGCAGCAAACCAGAATTAAAAAAAAATATTTTGAATTCACATTTCTACACGTTAGTTTCTAAATTTTATTATTTTTTAATTAGTTATGGCAACTATTTAAACTGAACTAGCTAGTTTAAAATTGACCATACGTCTTATACGGTTTGAAATGGAAAGAGAAAATGCTTTTTAACAGAGACGTATACAGTTCTAACGTGAAAGCCAATGTGTTAATCAGTTATTATTTCTGTTTCTATTGGATTCCGTCTACGTCATTTAATCATGTTTAAGGCTAGTAACAAAAATTTTTATCGACTAAAATAAAATTTGGCGACAATGGTAAAATCAAACAAGAGTCTGCCTTATTTACTCATATAGCCCTTATTAATTTCAGTGTATTATTTAGAAAATTTTGAAAATATACTACTGTCAGCCAATTCTCTAGAATTCTCTCTCGGGTGTACATACTATAGTATTCAGTCTTATTCATTCATCCGTTAGTAGCTCTATGACAAAACTGACCATTTCAGACGTACTTATACTAACTTTACTTAGGCATTTAAAAGTCATTAATTAAATTCTTCAGAACTCTAGAAAAGAGCCATTCATCCTTCGTTATCATAATAAATATGGAAGTGATGAGTACAGAGTTGCACCTTGATATTCAATCTGCAAATGACCCTGACCCAGAAGTATAAGATTCTATCATACTCATTGGGAAATGATATCTTCTGTCATGTCATCACTTCATCGTTTTCTCTGTGGTTCATCGCAAGATTCAAGCATTCCGTTCCAAAGATATATATGAGCAATGAAATTCGCTGTTTTGTTTGTTGAAGACGAGGAACAGCATGCCAAGCTTTGCTAGAAATGGATAGAATTTAATATCAAACCGAACCAAACCTAAGGCTAAATTTTACTTAGCTCTGGATTTAAAACTTACAAACATCTTTTCCGTACAAAGGAAATATTCATTGAACTTCACACTGCAATTGATCAATATTCAGATATGTGTGGAACTCAAGTTGTATAGATGGATTATTGCTTTTTGTAAGCCAAATGAACTTATGATTGTTGAGGGTTTACTAACTTTGCTTAAATCTTTCCTTTAATTGTAGTAATTAAGAGTACAATACATTGCAGTACATATTTTAATACATGTGAAACATCTAGATTCTGCTAGGATGTTCATTAAACAAATATATTCCAATATAAATGGATGAACAATTTGTTTCAAACATCAATGAACAAATAAATGTTTACAGCTTTTTTTGTTTTATTCTAAAGCCTACGTAAATAACAGTGAATTTCAACTTTTTAATTTATTTGAAAGAGAAATACGTTTTGAGCTTAAGCAGACAAAATTAATTTCACTGTTTACTAATATCGACAACAGTATGTTATGCATTTCATTTTCAGAAAATAAAAATTTTAATCAATTTACACTGGGTAATTGTTGCCAAAATAAATTTTATAAAATGAAAACTTAAAAGTGCTTCATTTTAAAAACACTAAATATCTATTTTCTTGTACATAGACAGACTATTTAGTGCAATTATATGTGAAATTATTATATTTTTCTGTATAATGGAAGATGAAAATCTAGAGAGACGAAAATCTTCCGGAAAGAACGAATACAGGGTCAAGTCTGTAAACAATGAGTAAATGTCTACCTCGCTAATTTATCGAGATATCGCCAAGATGGCAACTAATTTTTGTCACCAAATTTGTCAAAAAATCGCCAGAAATTGCTAAGAGTTCGATGATATTTTGGTCTAGTAATTCATGCTATATAAAGCTGTAACGGTATTCTATTCTCATGTGCCTTCCAGTAATTTCGAGGATTGGGGGTACTAGAAATCTCGTGGCGGCTGAGAGAAAACTATATAATACCGGGGAAAACATCACTTTCATGGCTGTTGTTAGTTCAGAACTGAATGCGAAGGATTGATGAGCTTTGCATTGCGTTGTGTTAAACCTTCTTAGTAGTTTGACGTGTAACTACTCACTAGAGATGGACGATCCGTTTGGGAATCGACTCAAAGAACCAATTCCGTTAACTGAACGAATGATCAGCGCTCCGGCACAAGCGAAACGGCAGTTCTTTCAGTTCGCTGGAAGCTGTTGGTAAAAATTTGATTTCTTTTCATGTAAACACTAGCAGTCTTTCCTTTATTATTTACCGTAAAATCTCTGACCTATTTTTATTCGTGTTTGTGTGTTATGCACATCTACATGCGTGCTTTTAGCTTGCTTGTATAGCATTTAGTATTCAAAAAACAAAACGTTTAAGTAAACAAACGCATTTCAGCGAAATTGATCACCCCTGTTTGCAAATGGGTGGAGTTTTTTCTTCCCATCTGACAGTGCCAGGATCTGAGTACGTAGATTATAGGAATTAGTTCTTCAGTTTTTCAGCTCTCAGCAATCCGCCTCTCTGATACTATTCGGAGTCGTGATTGGATCTGATTCCGACGAATCTTCATTATTCACGCTTTCAAATCTGTCTCCTGCGGAGTCTTGGTTATTTGCTTTTTTCGTTTCCTCGGAGTTGTTCCTTTGAGTTCTATTTCGATTCCTAGAATACTGCCCCATAGTATAGCTACGTATATTAGGTGTTACATTTTTTATACAACATTTATGTAAAATAATAAATTATATTTTTATTTATTTACTTATTCTACTAATATCTTGTAATCAAGAGCTGTGAATTTCTTGTTAATCTTCTTTGGAATTGGTATATATTTATAAACATAAATATTTCCATCTATTGTATTTTTCCAAGTTTGCAAAACAAATACGGATCCTACCAAATAGAAGAACGTCGAGCGATATTTGAAATCCTTTTGTCAAATTAGATAAAAGAAAAAGAGAAAAATGACGATATTATCAGCAGACAGTTTCCTGTTTCTTTGGATCTGCCTCCAATCTAAAAATTTATTTTTATACTGTGCTTTGTATCAGAAACAAAATATCAATTATAGCAATAAAATAATGTAATCTTAAACAAAAGTGAGTTTAGTGTTCATTATTTTTTTAACTTTTAGCATTTTTGTAATCCAGAATTTTATCGTTGTTTTATGTAGAAAGTTTTTTGCTTGGAAAATCTCGAATGTAAAGTTGAAAGAAACCAGTCCAGGGAGTGAGCAGTTTTGTTGAGTTGATACCAGCGATCCTACTCCTTCAATTCTTTCTGCTTGTCCTCCCATCTTTGCACTCCTCTCTTGATCCATGCCTGTTTCGAACGCATTCATCAAGGTAATTGTTAGTGAGCGGTTAATCGTTAGAAGAACTGATTCACTTCAGTGAGTGAACGGTTCCGATCTGGTCTCTTAAAGGAGCAGTTTTGCACATCTCTACTACTGATTGTGCTCTGTGATACTGAGAAGAACGGTGTGAATATTTTTGTGGAAAGTTGCAGAACTGTAAATTTCCCCTTTTTGTAAAAATAAATTTTGTCAAGCTATCATCAGTTCTGTGCGCGTTCAATCCATTACGAACCCGTAAGCTCGCAACAGTACTTTTATAGAGATGAAAACGTTTATTTATTTAATATCTCTTGTTGTATCATCCGAGCAAGCTCTTACTCAGTTACTAAGGACATTTAGAATTTTACAGTACTTTCATTTAATGCTATTCGGTATGTTTTTCGTAGAATTGTTGAATGTTTATACACATATTTGTATTTATTTATTTGCATTTTGTTTCACACTGTTTTACATTTACACACTATAAAAAATATCGAAACACCAAGAAGGAGTTGTACGATGGAGACAAAAATCGGCGTATAGGAAGATTATTAAAATTTCAGAACAATTGATTTATTTATTTCAAAGTTACATAGTTACAAAGTAACGAGCACAATAAGGGCACCTCTAGCATGGATGCGAGCTGTCACACGGCGTGACGTAGACTGATAAAGCTCCCGTATGGTCTCCTGTGGTACTTCTTGCCAAATTTGCTCCAATTGTCGGGTTATAGCATCAAAATTCCCTGGTAGATACAGTCTCTTTCCCATCATATCGCAGACATGCTCGATGGGAAGGAGACCTAGCGATTTGGCTGACCAAGGAAGTGTTTGAAAACTGTAAGACAGTTCATAGCAACACGTGCCGTATGTAGCCTGGCATTATCTTGCTGAAACTTCAGGCCAGGGTACATCAAAAGGAACGGTAGCAAACCAGGTCTCAGAATGATCTTCGACGTACCCTGTGCTGTAAGTGTGCCTCTAATGACGACCAAAGGTGTCCGGCTATCAAGGAAAATGGCACCCCAGACCAGAACTCCTGGTTGATGGCGTGTGGGGTGTGCAATAACGAAAGCTGGATCGACACTTTTCTTTGGGCGTTTCCAGACGTCTTCGTCGCTAAAGACTATACGTCCCCAGTTAGCATCATTCCAATCTGATCGAGCCAAGCACCACTGTAATCTGTCTCGAGAATATGCAGGCGTTAGTGGCAGGTGGCATAACGGCCGGTACGAGCGTAGATTTCGCTCTATCAGCCACCTGTGAATGGTCATGGTGGACACTCGTGTGCGGGTCGCACGTCCATCTGATGGTTGTTAGCGATGAATCAGGCTCTGTGACAGCTGATCTGACAGTCACTCTGTCCTCCCGATCTATTGTGACCCTAGGTCGACCACTACCATCATGACGCTGAAATTTGCAGCTGTCCACCCATTCTTGCCAGCATCTTCTAATCACCGCATCGCTTCGACTCATACAACGAGCGATTCTCCATTTGCCGAACCTGCCTCTTTCAGTCCAATGATGACCTCTTTCAAATTCTGACAATTGCTCGTCATGAGCACGAAAACTGTGGCGAGGCATTTTTTTCAGTTGTTGAAAGGTATCCTAAAATGCAATGCAGCAGAAAGTTTTAAAAACATTTCAAGAACAGCTCCTTTTATACATCTGCTGGATGCGCAGTTCCGGTGCGCTGGAGATCTCACTATTCATTCATTGGACACCAAATTTGAAACTTTGACGTTTCTTTCCTTTCATAATAATAATGCCACTTATTTAAAATTGTCTCTCATGGAAAAATGGTTGTCACTGCCTCAAGAAGTTTGACTTTTGCCTCTTGGTATGTGGAAGGTATTTCATTTTCCTTCTACCACTCAAAGGAGGCATTCAGCTACCTGCCACCTTGGGGACGAGCTCTCGGGGGAGGTGTTTCAGGGTTCCCCGAAAGACCATTGTTAGATTGAGAATCTACCGTTTTAGAGGAATGAAAATTAAATAAGATGGTACCAGATTATATAGAACTTGTAGAAACTCTCCCGAAACGGAACTTTCTCCAAAATAAGTTTTCATCTGTCCGGCTATACTTGTAGCTCTGCAAAGCTTGAGGAAACTTCCTTTCCAGGGAGAGCTGTATAGTGAAAAGCTTGTGGAACTGGCAAAAGCTGTGATTTTCACGCATGGGTTGACTTCTCTAAGGACACGACACCAACCAACCAACCAACCAACCAACCAACCATGTCACTTATTTTAAGGGTAGAAATATTAAAACCATGTTTTTACATCTTTATTTAATAATTGAATAAGGGTATTTCTCTTCGGACAGTGCAAAAATATAGCTTTCGATCCATTCTTTATTTTTCATTTTCGATCCATCGTTTATTTTTCGACATTTTAAAGGAAGAATATGTTAATACTGCAGACGATAATTAAACCGTAACATCAAAATCGTTACTAAAATGTGTAAACTCCCTCCGTGGTTTAGCGATTTTGTTCCGATTTAACATTTAAAAAATTTTCATAAAATGCAATTTCGAGAGGCTAGAATCAATTTTTCTTAAATAGTCTAGTGATATACAGTCTCCTTTCCCCACCTTGAGCAACAGTGCAAATATTTGCGACAATAAAGCCCGGCCCGATTTAGCTGAGCCTTTGCCCCATTTGTTTGCAAAATTAAGTTTTGAATTTATATTCTCTGTGATTCTAATTTTTGTATTCAATTTTCCTACGACCTCTTGTCACCTAGAGCTGTAATAAAATTTCAAGTTTACTTCGAATTTGGTCAATTTATTCAGATCTTTAAAACCGGTTCTAGGTGGTTAAAATCTTTAAACGCTAATAGTTCGGTCTGACGTGCGAATCCCACGAAGAGGCTGTCTGCAAGGTCGTTAACGTGTGTATGAGCCAATTTCCCGCAGAAAGTCCTCGACAAAGGCATCCCTCCTCTTAGGCGGATAGCCTCGAGGCTTTGCCGCACTCAAATAAACCGAAGCAAACTTTAAGACATGGTTAATATATAACCATGTTCTCGTGCACTTCAGAATTAATCTTGTAACAAACTGAGAATAGATTTGAGAGTTTCCTGAATTCTAGAATATTTCAAATTTTAATTAGAACTTATTTTTCTTTGCCCCCTATAATTCTAAAATGAAGTCATTTAGCTTAACTTTGAAACTGAATATTTACTGCTGCGGATGTTGTAGAACATGTTTATGTTATAATTGATTAAGTAACTTGTTCTTTTTTATTAACAGCTCGATTTTTGTTCTTTCGCCAAATTAAAAATGAAATTCGGAAGCAACATTTTTTTTTGTTTACATTTGAATTGATCATGGCCATGTTTATAATTCATTATCCGCCACATTAAATTTTTGATTAATGAGGTAATAATTATGCGAGAGCAATTTTAAAAAATAATGAATTTTGATCTTTTTTCTTTTAACTTTTTGAGAGGAGGACAGCGGAAAAAACTAGTTGAAAATTACTAGTGAAAACAAAAAATCGGCAGTTGATAGACGAAAGCCTGTTCGTTGTTTTTTAACATCAAAAGCATACATTACATAATAATTAAAGAACTTAAGAAAATCGAAGTTTAAGAAAATTTAAAATTATGGTTAAAATATTGCTGTACTTCACATAATGACATTTTTCTCTTTAGGATATCTATGCGTATATATATATATAAAATCAAGAATTATTAAACTGCATATTTTCAAATTTAGAATTTCCATAATTATTACATGAAAATCAGGTTACGTTTTAGGATTAAGATTAATTTATTCTTTTTTGACTAATCAAGCGTCTTAAAAATAGAAGTGTACGGTATAAGGCTGACATGGATAATTTATTAATATGCTCTCTTCTGTCGACTCATGATGCCTGTAGAAAATTTTGGAAAATTCTGGCTCGTAGTTATATCACGTATTAGAAAAGATATGAAAAGTTCCCAAAGTCAAAATGTTTAACCACCAGGAATCGAATGTGGAAAAAAATACCAGAGTTACGTAATTTAAGCCATGTAGACATTAATGCTCATGAAAAAATAAAATACGAGATACTATGAGAAAATGCCATTTTATTATATTTAATTTTACATACCTCTTTCACTTGAGCGCTAAGCAGCTGAAGCCAGTTACATATATTATCACTTATTCCATCAATTATCATTCGTGATTTCACATTTCATTATCTAAACTTCGTCTCGGAGCTAATTCTGCTCTATGTTTACCATTATCCATTCTTCTCAGATTTCATACACTGCAAGCATTCTCTTGTTCTGCAAGTCTGTAACTCTATTCATTCGCTTTGGATTGTGTTTCAATAATTAATTTCAAAATTTCGTTATCTAAAATCAGTTCAAATCTAACAGATATCTTGAATGCCAAATTTGCATAGAAATCGCTATTGTTGTATTACGGCATCTCTGTGCACTGTATTTTATTTTATTAATCCAAAGGGATTTTGTCCCTGAAGGACTATTGTTTTCGTTTTACGATTTTGCGTTGGAAACATTAAAAGTCTGAATCATTCTTCAAACTGTTGCCACCAAATATGGCAGCTCTGAATTAAAGAAATTAAATAATGAAGAATCTGCATAAATGTATTGTTGCGAAAAATTCGGCGGTTGCGCCTGTATGTAAGCTTTCCGGCATAGCACTAGGGTTGCCATAAAATAGTGTATGGTAGGGTTGCCAGATTGGCGACTTTATCGCCCATTTGGCGACCAAATAGGCGATATCCCATGGTCCAATCGGGAAGCTTCTAGAATAACTTCCTGTCGAGATATTTCTCGAAACGTGTGGAACTTAAAGAAAAGCTATATAAACCCTTGCGTTTCTGAGAGCAGGCAGATTCTGAAGCAGTGTGATTAAGATTGTGAAGTATTGTGAAGTTGTTGCGAGCAGAGTGTGATTAATTGTGAGAATTGCGAGAATAGCTGCTGACTGTGATTGCTAAGCTACGCGAGAGTTTTGTGAACGGAAAGCGATCGAGATAGTGCTTTGCCGTGAAGCTACCTTTACAGTATAGCTTGACAGTGTATTGGTGATTGTTCCACGGTGTTTATTATAAGTCTAGTGTTGCCGTGAAGCTACCTTTACAGTTACAGCCTGAAGCTGTGTGTGTGGCTGATTGTTTCAGCTTATTTATTGTAGATTTCCGACGCTTTTAATGGTAATTTTGGAACTGTGCTGTGAATAGTGATTCTTGTAAATAAATTGTGCTTTTTATTGTTCTGCATCGTGTTTTCATCGGATACTCTCAAATCTACGAACCCGTAAAACGCAACAGTATGTATATTTCTCCCAATGTGATAAAACAACGATACCTAAAGCCACCCACTTTTGAATAACGTACGTTTCCATCCGAATCGCGCATCTGGAAGCCCAAATTTGGAATTTGGAATTTTTTTATTACGTATTTCATATTTAGTAAAACCTTAATGCATTTTTAATGAACAAACTGAAATGATTTAAAAGCGAGCAATGGCAGCACTACAGAAAAAAAAAATTTATCTCCAGCGCGCGGAACTGTGTATCGGAAGTTTTGAAGATAGACCCATTTTAAAATTTTTGTGATATTGCTTTTGAACTGAATTTTATGGTAGTGCGAAGAACATGACATTTAATAAATAAAGGTAACACCAAACTATGTTCAAAAAGCCCCTTTGGACGTAAAAAAATAAAAACAAATCTAACAAAAAATAACAAAAAAAACTGAAAGGTTTCAGATTTTTTTTTGTTATTTTTATTATTTATGTATGTTTTGGCGGGGGGAAAGGAAATAGAGTTACTAATGTATGTCAAATGCGAACCTTTTATTTTGTTTTTAACATGAGAGAAAATGATAATGCAAAAGATCATCCGATGTCATTTACATCCTACAAACATAAATCATTTAAGCTGTCATTTAAAAGTTGCAATGATGCAAAATACCATCCCTGTATTAAGAATAATGATAAAGAGAAAAAGAAATGTAAACAAGAATTAAAGCAGTTGTTCGTAAGTTTCTATGGAAGCATATCCACAGATCTGACAAACATAGTTATTGCTTAAGCTTATATTTCAAGCATACACAGAATCACTGCGACTGTAGCAATTGCCGAGAAGTTTCGGTTCATGCGTCTAAACATCATAGCTGAAAATGGATGAATGCCTTAATAACTTGTAAGATCTACTGTCTATTTTTTGAGTGAAATCTGGAGAGTAGTAACTGCACAAAAGAAGGGTTAAAACTACCTTTTTTATTACTAATTATTTTCAATGCGTCAACTCGACGCTAACACACTACGCCTATGCTTGGGCGGAAACTCAAACAGTAGAACTAAGCTTAAAAATTAAAGATATTAAAAAGTAGTAGAATTACGCTACCTGTTCTCTAACAGAGCGTTTATTAGTTTAGTGACAGCAAAATAATAGCCTTTAAGGCACATGTAACCAGCAATAACTGCTACGCCGAAACTCGCGCTACGACACGCACAAAATTTTCCTAGGCTCTCTAACTTTCCCTTCTAGAACTCGATATTTAAACTTTTTCTCCCACTGGTAGAATTTGCATTCCTTTACGCGAGCTACCAAATTTAAATATTCTGCCACTGACAACTAGTGAAATGAAGGCTTAAAATTAAATTAACTTAGAAGAACTTAAAATTAAATTTAACTGGTTATTTAAAATAAATATAAATCTCTACAAACTAAATGCTTATTCTTTTAAAATTTTATTTAAGTGATATATTTATTTATTGATAAGAGAACAGATAATTGTAGGCATTTCTTTCATTTCCATAAACAATTGTGTTATAGAAACACACGGCTATAAAACAAAATTCCAATATTTTTACCATAATGCTGATGATAAATCGTTAATTGTCCTCTATATTACTATTTACTACTCTCGAATTATAAGATTAATATGTAAAGATTTTGTTGTAGAAAAATGACAGCCATACTCATTTTATGTAACATGAAAATAATGATAATTATAGGAAGGCATATTTTATGACTACATTATCGTAAGTTCTAGGTTTTTGTTCAGTTTGTAACATTTTATACATCTTGAATGTTTATGTAAGATTTTACTTCCTGGCTTAATAAGTGTTGGAGGAAATGTTTACGCCTTTCCTCCGTTTCTAAATTTTAGCGTATATTTCCTGGGAAATAAGCTGAGCTCATGGAAAAGAAATAGTATTCCCTTGTACAACAACTAAAATGATGAAATTTTATGTATTTATCTTATGAAAAATGCTATACACGCCGCATAACTGTTGTATACCTAAATTACTGAGTTAAAGTTGTAAAATGACAATATGTTTTAATACATAACTGATTAAATAGGCCAGACTTATTAGCAGCACATTCATTACAGAGTTTATGTCATATAAAGCTAGGCGAAAATATTTTTTCAGATGGGAAATTTTGATTTTAATTTATGCAAAATGTTTTCTAATATACTACAAACTGCCTTATATTTTCTATGGAAACTAGCCTGTTATAATATATTAAATTCTACTAATATATGTATTGCACTAAAGGCAAGAACTAATGTGAAGAATGCTACAAGATAGTGCTTAGTATTGCAACTAATTTACATATGTAGGTATATTTTAATATAGACATGAACTCTAGCACATATTGTGTAAAAATGTCGCAGTTGTTTTCCTACCTTTCCCCGAAACGAATTATCGCGGATAATCGAAAAGTGAGCGTTATCATAAATGGCTCCTCTCGGTTTACTTCGGACATATAAATGAATCTCTGATGCATTATTAAACATAAAATTACTAAAAATAGAAGGTGCATGATGGACATTGCTATTTGAGCTGCTAAGAAACTGTCAAGATTCTAACATGAATGAAATCATAAGTATGCATAACTGTTTTATTTTTTATCTTTGATGCCAGTCATCTCTTACGAGTTACGTGTATTAAAATACGTAATGTACGTATTAAATATATTAAAATGTAGTAAAATACACGATTCTGTTTTTTCCGAATATAATTTTTCAACCAGCAAAAATGCGAGATACATCATGTGTACTTTGCGAAAGATCCCCGTAATAGTACGATGAACAAAAATTGTATTGAACGACCAGCCTCCTCCTTCATTTCTATTTTTCAGCATTACTGTTTCAAAGTTGTTATTTTCCGATTATGTAACTGGCGTATTTTAGTTGTTTAATGAATTATCTTATCCTTCTAAAGACAATCTCTTTTTTCTGCACAAAATTAAAGCATTTAAGCTGTAATAGTCTGTTTACTCGGAAAGTGGTCTGTTAATTCTACGATGTAATGAAACTAAGTGTTTAGTGTAAAATAAATTTCCTACTCATCGGAATATTATGTTGACATATTCCATGTTTCAGGTACAGTAATTTTATTTAATTTATAATTTAAGGTTTACTGTTTACACATTTTAACATAGTTGAGTGTTAAGTTGGAATCCCTATTAGTACCTTAAACACCTTGGCGTTCTCCTGGCCTTTTATGTGGATGTCTTCCGGACACTTTTCTAAACTAGCTGGTTCCTTGGATATTCTGAAACCCAGCGCCAGTCGAAGCTTAAAGTATCAATATCAGTTGTTTTATTTACTCGCTTATGCATTTAGTGCGCAAAATTGAATAATTTGATGGTTGCCTGTTAGATAATTATTCTAAATATAATGCGAATAAGATGTACACTGAGAAAAAAAAGGACATCTTTATATCTCCCTTTCTATGGGGCCGATTGATGAAATTCAAATTGTGTTTTACATGTCTCGAAAGTGCGACTTAGGATATATACTAGATTTATATATAGCATTGTTCTAACGTACATATTTTGACACAAAATGAGTCTTTTTCTGAAACAACATAGCAATTTCTTTTCAAATTTCGATTCTATGACTCAAATTATGCCTAAATATTAAATTTTGTAAAATTTCGTGCGAAATTTACGGAGAAATTCACAAATTTAACTTGGCGATTTTTTTTTGTCAGTTTGCGAAGAATAATTCACTTAATGAACTTCTTAATACATAGCAACCTATTTTTACATCCCTTCCACTTCGCAGGAGCGGAAAAAAGTCACACCGTTCCTACCTTTTTCATTGTGCATGAGCGAAAAAAATGGCACATCGTTCCTACTTTCAAATAACTTTAGTAAACCACACTATATGTTATTATCGCTTTCGACAATTATGCCGAATTTCAAAACGCACCAACATATAAATTCACGTACATTTTCGAGGATTTTGAGTAAAACGCTCTAACTGTTTGCAGATATACGTAGAAATACATCTACTTTAAGTTGATGGTAAAAACTTTATAGGTTATAATTCAAAACTTCTTTCCAAAAATTTAGAAGAGTTATTTAAAAATACAAATTTCAAAAATAAATCAGAACAAATGGCTTAATTTTATTTGGAATGAACCTAAATTTGGAACTCTGAAAGAAGGAATAGAGTAAGTGTAATACAAAAAGAGATATTAAGAAATACATACCAAATTTAATTAACACTGAGGAGCTGATATTTTAAGAGCTAATTTTTAAAAATTACTCGTGCAATTTTTACAAAACTTGGCAGTTTGGCATAATTTGAGTCGTAGAATCGAAATATGGAAAAAGTGGACGTGTCATTTCAGAAAAAATCCGATTTTGTATCAGAATACCTATGTTAGAACAATGCCATATATGTAAATCTAATACATATCCTAAGTCATGCTTTCGAGTCATAGAAAACGCAATTTGAATTTCGTCAATCGGCCAAGTAGAGCGGGAGCTATGGAAATGTCCCTTTTTTTTCGAGTGAGCAGTGTATTTCGGAATATATGCTGGAAACGTTTCGAAAAGTATCAGTATACTTTGAAATGTTTTACGTGAACACGGTTGTAATGCTCACTACTTTTGGAAGTGAAACAGAACATTTTTACATCATATGATGGGAAATTACTAAAAATACCTTGTGTTCTGAGTTGAAATCTACACCTAAGAACACAATGGCAACATAGTTTCAGCACGTCATATAGAAGGTATGTTATAGAATGTGCTGGGTACGTTTCAAAAAGTATCAATGTTATGCGTCGAAATGTGTGGGCTAAAAACACAGTCGTAACCCGCTCTATTTCACAATGTCGTGATGAACGTATTTTATTTCACAAACGGGGAACGTTTCGAAAAGTACAAATGCTGTACGTTTCAATGTGTATTCTGAGTGCTCCGTTGTAAATCTCGTCATTTTAGCATTTAGCACCGTATGCAGAACCTTTAAATACGCTTAATACCGTGATAGAACGAACGATGTTTCTTGAGTGATACTCAAGTGATAAACAATTCCTGCAGTAGACATATTTCTCCAATTTGTAAGTTTTTCAGGGTTTTCAAAGAAAAAACTACCTTGATGCATAATCCATAGACAGGCAACCAAAAAAGTATATAAATAACCAACGAAAAATATCTTTATGGAAATTGACATCATCTGATTAAGATGTTCGAAACTATAGTTTTGGTACCCCTAACCATGTTCTTAACAACAGAAAACAACAGATAAATGTTTCTTTGGTTTATATGATTGTGGCAAAACACTTAAGAGCTATCTAAGGAAGATACAATTTCTTGGAGGACTTTCTAAGAAATATCGGCTCATACATACGTTACGATTGAGAAAAATCTCAAACCTCCCATGCTACCAACCCATTTGTCGGGATTCGAACCCCAAACTAAAGTAACAGTGTTCAGTGCCTTTATCAATCAGCTGCTAGTGGGCAATCCTTCTTCCGCAAACTGAGCATGGGAAGAGCTATTACGATTCAATGGCCACTGAAAGGCTTCATTATTGTATATTCAAACACATATCTTCCTGCTACATATATTATTCTTAATGAGTATCCATCTTAGTATAATGAATCGAGTAATATGTACTCTGGTTATTATAAATTAATGAAAAATCACGATTACTGAAAAAGTTACATATATAATGTTATGAAAATTATCCACAATATACAACATATAGTAAGGTATCAAATAACATAAAAAGAAATTACCAGACAAATTATGGTACTATAAAAATTAGCACGTGTATAAAATGAACAAATCGAAGGTGTCAGTTTGCTAGAGGAAAAGTACCTTCAATATGGAATATGATAGCCTCCAGAAGCAATACAGAGCATACAACGATGTGTGATACATTCAGTTATGCGGTCTATCAGTTCCACAGGAAGCAAAAGCCGTTGCTCTTGCAAAGCAGTTGCAAGCGCGGCAAGGGTCTGAGAAGGCAAATTTAGAGCAGCTAGACGTCTCCCTAAAGTATCCCAAACGTGGTCGATAGGATTCAAGTACAGAGATCGAGCTGGCTACTCCACGCGCATAATTGTTTCCTGTTGAAGATAATCATCTGCGATGCGAGTCCTGTGTGGTCTTGCGTTGTCGTCCTGTAACTGGAAAGCATCACCTATTGCACCAGCATATGGGCGCACATAAGCATCAAGGATGTCATCTCTATGATCCTGAGGATTCCCGGTTCCCCTTGGAAAGACATGGAGGTCTGTGCGCCCACCCAAAGAGATGCCACCCCAAACACTGACACAGCCTCTTGCGTATGCATCTCTTTCACGGATGTTTCACGGATGATAATGGGTTCCAGGTTCTCTCCATATCAAATAACGCCTACTATCGATTTTTTAACTAAACCTGGACTCATCCGTAAAGAGAAAAGTCCTCCATTGATCAGGCGTCCAGTGGTCATGTTTTCGTGCCCGCTGCAAACGATCCCTCCTATGGCGTGAAGCGAGTGGCACGCAAATGGCTGGTCGCCTCGCATACAGGCCACCTTCGTGAAGCCCTCTACGCACAGTTGACGTTGCCACCAACCCTTCGGTGGCTGCAGCAAGGATCTAAGACGAGTAGCGGTTCTATTTCTGCGTGCACATAACGTCAAATATCGATCATTGGCGCTCGTCGTAACAGTTGGTCGTCCTTGGCTGAACCTCCTAGATGCGGAATCTGTGGTTTGAACCACAGAAGGTCTCACATTTAGCCATCTGGCCACTTTTGTTTGACTTTGTCCTGCCATTAGTCTCCCAATGGCTCTCCATCGTAGTCCTGCAGGCAAGTGATGCCTGAAGGTCATTGTTTCGAATTAGCTATCTCAGATTTCTGATGTCACTATCACAGTGAAATATGTTGGCTTGCTCTCAAACATGGACTTTGATGCTCCTCGCAGTTGTCGTATTCCGAGTGCAGCGCCACTAATTTGCATATTGCAGTTTTACTCAGCTACTCTTACTCGGCAACATATTCAAATTTTATGCGGCTTGGCTTCTTTTTGAGGGAGTTATCGCTATTTTTGTAATTATTCCTTAATTTATGATAACCTGTGTATATACAAGAAACGATATTTTTTACATCCAGAGAACGATTTCCAAGTACCACGTCTGAGTAGCCGCTCCGTTGCCTTCCGCAATCTCGTAGCTCAGATGCATGTCATTCCTTTTTTGTGTAGCGATACATAACTTTCGGAATCTGCACAAAGAATGAAGATTTACTGCAAAATACTTATTTACAGCCCGCCATTTCTACAGACATATTCCATTACAAAATATGCTTATTTTACTCCCCTCCATGTCCTTTTATATCAGTGACGTTGTGTATAAGTTATTATTACTATGCATCTTTACTGCTGTAACACAGTACGCGCGAAACAACTTTCTGTAGCTAGCATTATATATCGAAGACCATTAAATTAACTCTGTTTAAATTAACTCTTGTAACAGGTTTCTTGTTTTTAAAGTAAATACCCTTCTCTTCTTCCGCCAACAGCTCTCTTTGTCAGGTCAGCCATTAGACTTAGCTCTATCTAGTATCTCTCTGCTCATTCTTCTATTATGTCTTCTCGGTTTCTACCTCCAAAGCATTACAGGTGCTAGGGTGGTCAACGTTCTCTTCTCTTGAGTTACTTAGGGGGCATTTGAGGGAGCTGACGATGTTGATTTTACGGAGATGGCTCTGGAGGTAGTCTTGGCCTGTGGCCACTTTGAAGATGACCACAGCACACACATATATATATATATAAGTTGAGGACGTCGACAACAAAAAATGGAAGTGCACAACTGGATGCTATAGCTGTTCCATAATTTCAACGTTCGACGGATAATCATTTTAGAGGTCTGCGAGATGCATACGTACGTACAGACTTCACGAGAAACACACTTCTTAATCCATTTTAAATTCATTTTACCAACAGTTTTTGAAAAAAGAGTCCTTTATTCTGTCATTACGTACAGATGTCAGGCCAAAAACATCGGATTTGAGAGCTGTCAAAACGGATATTTTAGTTGAAATATGATACTTTCTTTACTTCGTACAAGAAAGTAAAAAGATACATTTTTACGGGTAATAAATATAAATAAGGTAATATCAATATTAGTTTCCTTGCAATTGTCTGTGTCACGCTTTTCAAACTTTTCTACGGTTTATATTTACCAATATAAAGCCAACAAATTCACCATCCCTCTCTGAAATCATGAAATTTCTTCCTTTGAGTAAATTATTTCCCAGTTGGGAAACCCCAGATATATACTTTAATAGTAATCTAAATTGTGCTTTCAGTGGAAGAAAGTATTATAATATTATATTATTAAAGCCGGCGACAATAAAAAATTATACATTCCTCCAACTAAATTCTCATAATTCTGTGTGAAGAATATAATTTATTCTACATTATGCCATTATAAGCAATCTCGATCCTTTACCGTCTTCCATTTCAAGAACTTCGGCAATGAAAAGTTTATTCATTGGTTTTTAAATTAAAATAGAATCTTTCGTTTGTTTCTCTAAATTCTTCCGCATTCTTCTCACAGCAGCACTTTAATTTTCGCAATTAACGCAGTTTTGTTCTTTGTTTATTCTTTTCATCTCTCAAGTTATTTCATCTTTTAAATTACAATTAAAATCTTCTATTGTTATTATAGTTTACATAAATTAGATCTAAAAACTTCTAAAAATGCTTACAGTAGCGTACAAATTAATTTGCCATAACATTATTTACAGAATCTTCGCAGATGAAGATTTTAACTTCAAGTTTAACATGTATAAGTAAGAGAATAGTGTTAAAGCTGTTAAGTTAAACCACTGGTGATTCGAAACAAGCTAGTTCCCTTTACATTGTTCTCCACAAACTTCAAATACGAATCTTTTCACTGGAAATTTTAATTAAAATGGGAAGCGTGGTTGGTTTCATTTTATTATCACGTACGCTGAGAACCAGCATCGATTCGATTGCTATCGAATCGATATAGCCGCCGGTGTTCCAAAGAAAGATTTCATTTAATTCCGAAACACGGACTTTTGTCCATTTAGTTGCGATATGCTGCGATAAAATATTTGAACTCATTACAGTTTCAGTGATTTCCGTTTTATAATTGTAAACCTTTAATCTCGTAATGAATTTTCTGTAACGTGAATTGTCAAACTTCGGAAGAACTACAAAAGAATCATTTATTTATCTTTATGACGAAAAATACTGTTTCTCAAGCAATCGAATGACGTTAAAAATTCCCCAGTTATCAGAATATTTAAAATTTTCTACATCACTAGCATGCATTGTTTCTTATTTTTTATATAGCCAGCAGTTAGTATTATTTAAACTATATTAAGTAAGTAAGTTGTAGTCGCAAAATTTAACAGTGGTTTACGTAGCACCATTTACCTGAAAAGGAACATTAGCTTAAAAAAGCTTCCCTATCACCATGAACAAGCTCTATAGGGTGTTCATTTATTATTGGTATTCATCACAAGTTCCACATATATTGACCAATTCTGATATTAATATTGCATGTCTTACAAATTAAAAGAGTTACCACCTAATATTCAAAACACGATAATTTTATTAATGATTTTTAATGATAAGTTTATAAATCAAAATACTTCAGTCATACTTAGATTTCTATAAATATGTAAAATTCATGCAAATCTGTTTGCAATATGAGCTACAATATTTCCCTACTTAAAAGCTATTCGATACCTCATTTCTTTATCAATTACATAGGTGTTGCTTTAAAACAACTTGCAAACAATGCAATCGAGACTATTGAACAAAGCAGCAAAATAATTCTGACAGAAACTTCTGCCCCATCCTTTAAATCCAACAGACTGTAGGTCTCGTCGTTTATGTCATCTGTATTACAGGTTTTCAAAGTAGTATGATCCTCTTTAGAAACTACCAACACTGATAAAGCGGCTTATGCAGAGTCCCAGTTCCCTGCCGTGTTAAAATGCCCTTTGGGAAATTATTTAACTACATATTTAGTAACAAAGATATCATACAACTGAAGAGCTGAAATGCAGGGGGTCCCAGGATTATTGGAACAAACGTTAAGAGGAGGTAGGGGACATCACGAGGATTAAGATTTGCACAGTAACCCATGGTCGAAAACATCTTCGTTCGGCCCTAGCTGGTGGTGTTCACAAGAGCAATGAAGGAAACAGACTCACTGCCTCTGTCATTTGATCCTGCAGAGAAGTACGAAAAGTTTTACGAACAATGAACTGGCATATATGCACCTAATTTACAGACTGGCAAAAGGAAATGCACAAGCAGCAGAAAGCTTGAATCGCGAAAGGTATCCACAGAGAGATGCAAGGGACCGCCGGATGTGTACTAATTTGTATCACAATTTGTGTGAATATCGATCTTACAAGGTAATAGGCATAGTGAGGGTGGGCCGCGAGCTACTCGAACTCCCAGCAGGGAACAAATTGTATTGGATACCGTTCGAAGGAATTAGAGTAGCAGCGTACGAATACGTCGCTGCTGTCGTTGGAGAATCTTGGAGCAGTGTTCATCGTGAAGGCTTACCATACCATCTTCAAAGAGTACCGTCACTGCTAAGCACAGATCATCATGAGCGTATGCGTTTTGCACTGTGGTATCTCGACTATTGTCGCCAAGAATCGTATTTCCTGTCCTACGTTTTATTTACGGATGAGGTGTACTTAACGCGAAGTGGTGTGTTCAACGTCCACAGTTTGCCTTTATGGGCTGTCGAGAATCCCTAAGCATGAGACCACATGCTACCCAACGTCGGTTTTCAATGCATGTTTGAGGTGATGTGATCGGCAACCTTTTAGTCGGGCCTTACTTGTTGCCAGCACCTCCAGCATCTGCGGATTATCTCATCTGGCAAGATGTGCTACAATATATCAGACGCCATACTTAGTTTCAACATGATGGGGCACCTGCCCATTATGGCAAATGTGTTCGTGAGCATTTGAATCAGGTGTTTGATCACCGATGGATTGAGCGTGGTGGACCCATTCCCTGGTCACCACGCTGTACTGATTTATGCAGCATGAATTTCTTGCTGTGGGATGCACTGAAACGTGCTGTGTACGCAACAGCCGTGAATTCCAAAATAGATATGTTTGCCAGAATCGTGTGTGCTGCTGCGGGATATCCAGCAAAATCCAGGCGTATTTGAACGAGTCCGTCAAACCATGGTCCGACGATGTAGCGCATGCATCGCTAACAATGGTGGAAATTTTGAACATCTTTCATCTTTCAATTTTAACATCTTTCACATATCATCTACCATAGCACATGTAATATCTTTGGCCAATAAAAATTTCGGATAATCTCAGTCCTGTGCCTCTTCGTTTCTTGCACCTATCATACTACTTTTCCATGACGTTTCTGACCATAGGTTTCTATGCAAACCTAAATCCTTGTGATGTTCCCTACGTCCCCTTAAGGATTGTCCCAATAATCCTGGAGCATCCCGCATTATTTTTAAGAAGAGTCTCAAGGCTTTTTCGTTAAAAATCATGCTGCCGCGTCAATTTGTATTTCCCAAATGGTGATACCTCTAAATAGATAAGCATAAGCTACGAACCAATCTTAGTCCTCGAGAATTAGCTATACCTAAAATTATGTCTAACATACAGGGGGGAACAAGATTTTCCAACAGTCTTATAAGCTATAGTATCTCTCTCTGCCTTCGCTCCACCACGAGGACAACAGGATTTTACGTTTAAGGCGTTATTGCGTGTCCTCTGAAGGAGGAACTCTATCTGTGCAAAAGGCCAAGGGATGGAAGGGCTGTACAGGGCTCAAGTGCATTTGTTTCACGATCCTGGTATGCTCTTTTAAGTAAAAGACATTTTTTCAATTATGTTATAGTATCCATCACATTGAAGGAGATCTTACTTCCGATCAGTCTAAAACAGGGGTCTATAACTCAACTCCCATGAAGCAATTTTAAAGTTCCAACCGTCGAAAATTTTACATTCTAGATTTTAGACATTTGGACAACAGATACTCTTAATTGTAATGAATAATTTTAGCAAAAATTCTTATTTTATCTTTTAAAACTATTTTAACGATTGTACGAATTATAGAATTCAATGTTTGAAAAAAATCTTAATCTCAGCGATATTTATATGGCTCCATGACTTAATGAATCAATTTCCAATTGCTAGAAACCTCTGATTCCTCTTAAAGTGAATTGCTTTCAGTCCCTTTTATCTCATATGCTCTATATTGCCACGGCGTGTTCTCTTTATATATAAAAGTATAATTAATGTTCATAAATATTTTTACCATTTCATGAAGTTATGCTTCGAATTTAAGCACTATGCGCATTCTTCTCTTCAGATCCAAATAAAATGAAAAGATACAAATAACATATCTTTACAATTGGTAAAAGTAAATAATAAAGTAATAATAATTAAGTAAATAATATTATTTCAGCTGTTTGTGCTGCTTCAGCAACTTATTTCAGCTGCGCAACAGCAACTATACGCAGTTGCTTGGCTGGCAAAATTTATGAACAGCGTGGTATAGAAGCATTTTTATAAACGTTTTCGCCATGATGAAACAAATTGTTAGAACATTACAACTTTTACCATCCACATGAGCTAACTCTATTTTTATGTAATTAATTTTTTTCTACTTTTTAGTCCAAACGGGCTTTGTCCCTAAAGGACTGTTGTTTTTGTTTTCCGATTTTGCGTCGGAAACATTAAATGTCGGTTCACTTTTCAAACTGTTGCCATCAAATATTGCAGCACTGTATTATAATAAAGAAATTAAATAATTAAGAATGCGCATAAATGTATGTATGTTTCTCGCATTGTGATAAAACGGCGCTACCTAGAGCTATCCGTATAAACGAATTTCGAATGACGTAATCTTGTCGCGAATATGGGCATATGGAAGCTCGAATGTGAAATTTGGAATTAGTTTTATTATCTATTTCATATTTTGTAAACCTTTAACCAATTTTTGATTAACAAACACAAGGATTTCAAAGCGAGCAATGGCAATGTTGTACAAAAAAAAAATCACTTTTATGTCCGGTGCGTGAGACTGTGTATCGGA
>KK112917.1:823652-854473 GCA_000611955.2 Stegodyphus mimosarum
AATTTCTAAAGATATGCTCAATTTAAAATTATTTTGCGATATTGCTGTTGAACTGAATTTTATGGTTTAAGTGCGAAGAACATGATATTTAATTAATAAAGGTAACACAGAAAATGTTAAAAAACGCCCCTTTGGACTTAATTCAAAATCTGAAACATTTCAGATTTTCTACCTTTTTATATATTTATTATTATTATTATTATTGTGGTAGCTTCACGGCTAACACCGAACTTCCGCATTTCTCAGATCTGTTGTTTTAATAAAAGGTTGCCGACGTGTGGTCTAAACGGTAACTTAAGACAGATATGATGCAATTTGGGATTCTAAACGGTAAAATACGCGCGGTAATTTAAGACTGGTTAAATTAAAACTAGGACTTAAGGTAAATTAGAGCAAAGTCGAAAAATGTTTCCTTAGATTGTGAGTAATATGAGCAGATACAAGGTCTGTCCCGAAAGTAATGCGCTCATTTTTTTTAAGAAATGTATTGAAGCGATTCGTGCAATTACTCAATAGTCCTCGAAATACATCCGTCCTGCTTTGTTCCAACGCGGGTTCTATGCTTTATATGCGTCCTGGAAGTCAGTCACAGGGATGTCCTTTAGTAACATCGTCCTAGCCGCATTGATGTTCTCTAAGGTCTTCAAATGCTGAGTGAATTTTTAATGTTCAGGAACAAATCAGGACTGAAGCAACGCAAAAGTCTTCGACGACGTTTTCTCAAGTTTGAAACTAAACTTTGCGTATCGCTGCTCGAGAGTTTTTTACATTTTGATTTCGACCGAGCACTCACACAAGGATCCACTGAAATAGGCACTGTGACTCTCCAGCAGCTTGGAGCCAACTGGCGCTGGTAGCGCTATGTTCCCCACACTTCCGTGCAAGCGGCAACGCTATGCGACGGATATTCGCGGCGGAAGAAAATGGGGTGCATTACTCTCGGGACAGACCTTTTATGTATTTTTAATTTATACCATTATCGTAAGCAAGGCCAAAGGGGAAAATGACATGATGCAATGAATTATCTTTATGAGATTCTGAAGTGAGACATGATGCAATTTGGGAATCTTCGTTTTTCGCTAGAATCTAAATTGCATGAAAGTATTTGTTTAAAGTTGCAGACTGAATATAAAGGAACTCTTACGCAATAATTTCATTCAATAAGCAAAGCACCTAGGAAGGAGCGGCTTGTTTTGTCATTTATTCATGCACTCAGAAACGAAAGATAATTACTAGCAATTTTACTAAAATGAGCTATCTTGTAACCCTTAAGACATAATTAATTTGTTAGCCTGAAGAAGGAACCAGACGCAAATTTCTGAAAAATATGTTATCTGTTCCAACTCTCTTCTGCTTGTGTTATGTATTGGAAGAGAGAGAAAGTCACAAAAATTGTAAACGAGCTAGATATTCATTACTAATAAAGAGGGTGGTTGCAGAATTTGTTCTATTCTTTAAACTGGAAAGTCAGCAAAAGTAACGCGTTGATTGAAAGAATCTGCAATAATATGTTAAAATTCCATCAGTAGCATTATGTACTTTCATTAGTCAAAAGATTTTTAATAGTTTACATCATTTTGTGCTAATAATACGTTATGAACTCTCGGCCGAGAACTATCGGCTAATGTATAATAAAGATAACCAAGTTCATAGATGGCCTAGTAAAAAATAAATTTTTATTTCAAAAGACTAACAGTGGAATTTCCCATATTCTAATAAAATCTTTATGCATTAATAAGATTCATACATGGCAAATGTAAAATGTGCAAAATATTTTCTCTTATAATTGCACTCTATACCAATATCCTTACGAAAAAGTGGCCACCTACTTTTGGTGCTGATAACTTTGAATACAATGAAAAAATATAAGAATGAAGAATAAAACTTTTTGAGTTTTTATTATATAATGAATTTCGCATTTTTGTTTATACTCTTTCATTTTATAGAAATTGAATATTTTTTTAATCAGGCATTTTATGATTTTTTTCTTTAATTAGCATTTTATGATCTCTTACCGCAATAGCCCGAATTGGGGCAAAAATCCATCTTTCATTTTTGTTAAAATATTAATTATTACCGAGTTTTAACTGCTAATAAATGCATCTTTTAAACTTCAATTAAGATAACAAAGCTTCTACTAAACTTATTCTTCTATAAAAAGCAAAAGAAAAAATTACTTTTTCCTTCCTATAATTTGCTTTTCATATTGCCAAATTGATTACTATTAATTATGTGTCACAAAGTTTTGTTTATTTCTTTATATATAGGGAAATTAAGCGAATCTAAACAGGCAGCTTTCATAGTTATTTCAGTCGTTTTTGATTTTCATCTCGAGTAAAAGTTATGAAACCCCAAAACCAAAATATTTTCAATAGGGAAAAAAACCTTTATTGCTATAAATTTGTTCCATTTTATTCCATACGCTGTTTCAGTAGAAGCAGTTAAAATTTATCTGAATCTGAAGAATCTAAAATTAAAAGCTACATTATAAAAATAAAACTTTAGTAAAAGTAAAATAAGCTCTTATTCGCTCTGCTTCAAGCTTACTGCAGCGGTATGTACGGAAATAAAACTACCAGGGATATGCCACTCAAACGAAATCTGATAGCAAATAAATCAGTGATTTTGTTTAGCTATAAAATCTAACTTCCATTTTACTGTTTTAGCTAGAGTTAAATTTGATTTGGTACTCTGATAAAAGTTAAAAGAACACAACTCAAGGGGGAGAATGAGCAATAATTAGAAGGTTTACTATCTCTATGAGTATACATAGAGATAAAATAGAAGTTTAATAGCAAAGCAAAAGCTACTGCTTTTGGCACTATACTAGGTACCGTTCGATTACACGTTACACTGTACATAACACTGTTCTTACACTGTACATATCAAAATACTAAAACATTTGTAAACACGTGGTTAAAGAATGGTTCCTTTGACTATCAATGACTTAAATTGAAGATTGCGAAATTCTTCTGGTAATGGACAAAAAGGAATCTTGGATCACTGATGATGGGACGTTGTACCATTTTCTAAAACGCTATCTGAAGTTCCTATGGAGATGGTGGAAGAGAATAACGAATTGAAAAACTGATATCCAAAACTTACGAGGGTAGCTCCATACTTCTAAGGTGTAAAGGCTGAGTACAATAGTCAGAAAATCTCAATTGAATGATATTGACAGATATAAATTGCGGTTATTTCTTTTATAAATGACATCTTAATAATGAAAGAAATAATAATTTGTTCCATAAGAGATATTTAGTCGCTCAAATTGGTTTTACTACTGACAGCGAAGCCAGTTTATAAAATAACAATTGACCCAAGAGAAGGGAATGATGTGGCTGCCTAAACCATGTTCGAACTATCAAGTGAAGCTTGAGCTGATTCAGATATAAACTGAAAATAATATGAAGGTAACTTAAATAAATTTTAAACCATGTAATATCTATTATTTATTTATGCAAATTTGCTAGATTGAAAATCCCAGCACACCTTTTAGTTAAATTATTAGAATTATCAATCATTTATCTCGATTTTTAGAAAAGTTTAACACCGGGACTCGAGCTAGTACATCAACATGTAACCTAGAAAGAAATATCTCTCTTTAACAACGAAAATAATTATTTTACATTACAGTTTTCAAAAGAGTGCTGCTTGCCGATACTTAGTAGAAAATTAAGCACTCTTGCTAATCAGCGCTAGTTATATACTGATAAAAAGAAAGAATGGTTGGTCAGTAACCAAATGTCTTCCACTTTTATTCAAAAAAGTGAATATAAATTTTAACATTAAAATCTATGTTTCGTTAAAAAATAATAATACTTAAAAGAAGTGTAATTTACTACGTGTTATTACGATTTCTTTTATAAACAATAAATTTATAAGTTTCTTAGGAATTTTAATTTTACGATTAATTGCAGATCCTTTTGAAAAAGTCGTACGCAGGTCTTTGTATTTCTTAGTCTCTTTTGATTATCGTCCCTATGGACTGACCTAAATTTTCTGTTGATTCAGCATCATCTTGATGTCCTACCATTTTCAACGTATATGTTGTTTGAAGCGATTGTAACAGCATCTAAAAGTTAGAACTATAACTTTGTCGATAAGTCTCAGATGAGCTCTATCACTCTAGCTCATGACCATCTAAATTTTTTTACATTCACTTCCAATTAAAATGATATCACAGACATTTGTATTCTTCTACTATCTTTTATTGATCTCCATGTTCAGCTGGCCCACATATTCATAACAAAATCATCGTCGTCCTTCTCTCAATCTTAGTCTATACCTCTATCGTTTATTGAGATGTAAGTTTCTACCAAGTACACATCAGGTGAACCCTTCTCGACATTATTCAGGAATATGCTGAGAATAAGTGGAACTAGATTACTTGGATCTGCAGACATGAAAGGTAGAGGTCGATAGCTGATGACTATTGCAAGGTTACAGAGGATTGTTTGGAATTCTTTCCAGTAGAGCTTTCCTAAGAATATCTTTTAATAGTTATTGAAGATTGTATAACATTATCTCCCTTTGTCAGGATTTCAACTCTGTTCCGCTCGACATTGTATGAATACTGCAGCCGCATACGTTATATCGCTAGCGTTACAGCAAAGTTACATCGTCAAGTGTTGGCTAATAAGTGGGACTAGTAAAAAAGGAAGTGCAAGTAAAGCAAAAGACACGAAGAAAACAGAGATAATCCTAATCATTTTCGTTTACACAAAAACGCGAAATATCAAAAATCTCTCCTTAAAAAGGTCTCGAAAATCTCAGCCAAATCTGTTTCTTTCTTTGTATCTCCGTATGCGACCATTTTTAAAAACTCGGGATGCTCAAACGTGGACCACCTCTATAATTACTATCGGTTCTAAAAATCCATAAAATTAAAATTTACCAATACTACAGAAAACAATATCCCTCTCTAATCACTAGAAACAGAGCAATAAATACTAACCAAAATTCGAAGAAAATTCAGACTCCTCTTTTCACAGTAACAAGCAGCTATTTTCACGCGCAAAACTAAGGGATGTTTGCATCGTAAATCATTTAACGTTGCGAATTTTCAGACAAATCCTAAATACTTTTACCCCATAATTCTGTCAAGAATCGCCTCTGCTAGAGCAACTTTGAACGAGAAAAACACATGTTCGCCCCCGCTAGATAAGGGGATGAAAAATGCAGCTGCCGCCGACCCGTGACCCCAAAATTCTCCGTGCGAGAGAACGCAAAAACTGCCTGTTGCTGTACAAGCTTTCTGCTAACTTAAAAGAACTTTACCCAAATCAAATGAAAATTGTTAAAATAACAGTATAATTTAAACATTAAATCTCAAACAAGAACATTAAAATTTCACTATTCACGGTAAATTAAAAGAATTATTAAGCACCGTAAAATAATACTTAAGAAATCTACACAACAACAGCATACTTTCTTCAGCTTTCGATATGTGGAAGTCAAGGCTTCATTATTGTCTATTGAAGGATGGTTAACTTCCTTCCATAACATATGGACTAACAGGAGCGTAAAAGTCAATACCTATTTTGAAACAGAGTTGTAGGCGTTGTGAATGTAAAACCATTAACTCCTCACAGTCTTTATTACTATTAAAAAGCATCCTTACAATTCAATATAACCACCAACATTGTCAATACACTTCTGTAAACATTTAAATATATGATCCGGAGTTTTCTTTTTAAAAAATCAAGAAATACTGTGTTCAGAATACTTTGATTCTTTTCTCAAGCTCACCCAAGGTTATGGCATGAATCTCGTACACATTTTCTTTGTCCCAACACCGCTAGAAAAGATCACGGGGTACAACTACCAGGTTTTAATCACCACTCCTTTGGTCCGCGATGACCGATCCATCTTTCTCGGAAATGACTAATCAACCGGGAGCGAACATCAAGAGAAAACTGATGTGCACCTTCCTGCATAAATAACAGCTCTGCACTGTTACATTACTGAATCGGTCACACAAAGTTCCCAAGCATTTCAAAGTAGTGTTTACGGTTCATTGCGTTTCTTAATCAATAAGGACACTCCATTTAAAAGTCGATGTCATTCTACACCACACTGCTACTTTAGGGCTCGACAGTATTTCTTCAACAACAGTATCTGAATCCATATTATTCCAATAAAAGCAAGTACATAGTTGCAGTATTTTGCAGCACATCTACTTTACAATTCCACAATAATCGACAGAGGCTGAATAATTAACTTCTGTACTAAAATTAACGACGATGTTATCATTTCACACTGAGTAAATTTTCACGCCTTCTAGAAAGCGAGGTATTGTATAGGAATTCTAACCCGGTGAGGAAAAAAACAGGCAAGAATGATCATCTTGAAAACTAAGAGTTCATGAGAACGTAAGAGTATGTTATCAAATTTAAGCTCTCTGTTGTTGGTAGTTAAGATAAACATAACCGAAACGTCTGTAAATATTCTAATCATATTCTAGAGCAATTTTGTTTTATTCCATCACAGTGTCTGTAACGGTTCAAATAGCACATTACGTACAAACTATACGAAGTTAATGAATTTAATTGAACAGTAAATAAAATTTAATATTGGTAATTAACAACAAAGGAAAATAAAAGAATTAGAAACAAAACATAATATCATATTTTTGCAAGATGTCTTCTCCCTCCTTATCATGCGCCTCCGTGGAGAAATTGGGAGCACGTCCTGCCATCAACGGGAGTTTCGGAGTTCGTATTGCTGTAAAACCATTGCGGATTCATCTCGTTTCCTGATCCAAAAGAAAGATGTGTAATGTCCGAAAAAAAGTGTCAATTTGACCGAAATTAGATTATTTTTTTATCTGATTCATTTGCGCCGGTTTCAAGGGTAAGTTCTCATTCTAGGAGGAATTTTAGCAATTCCTTGTCCTTGTATCCTTATCACGAAACGCAAATTAAAAGTAAAAAATACAGTAGAAAGAGCGCCAGTGGCCTTTTCCATGCTTCAAGCTTGTCGAAAACTGCATATGAATACTGAAATATAAAAGTAAAAACACATGCTGCATTTCTGCAATTCAGTCTTATTTATTTGATTTTACCAAAGACAAAAAACACGCTGCAAGACCTTACTGTATATACTTTCCTGTAATTAAAAGATAAAATTTAAATAAAAAAAAATTCTGAAAGTCTTCAGTCTTCATATTAAGCCTGAAGGGATTTTTTTTAACGTTCTGCGTGTTACCTTGATTTTGTTCTTCGAACTTCGAACCATAAAATTCAATTCAACTGCAATATCACAAAATAAATTTAAAAGATCATATCTTTAGAATTTCCCATACATAGTCTCTTAGGCTGGAAATAAAACTGTTTTTGTTTTCGTACGGTGTTGCCAATGCTCGCTTTGAAATCGTTGAGTTTCTTAATCAAAAACATATAAATGCTTTACAAAACATGAAATATTCAATGAAAGGAATTCGAGATTCCAAATTTGGGCTTCCAGGTGCCCATATTCGGGTGGAGACGTACGTTATTCAAAAGTTGATGGCTCTAGGTACTGTTGTTTTATAACAATGCAAGAACCATACATACATTTAAGCAGATTCTTCATTATTTAATTCCTTTAAGTATAATATTCGTTATTTAATATTATATATATTATTTAATATTATATATTTATTTTATTAATATATTTAATTTCATTATTATATAAATTTCCATTATTTAATTGCTTTTAATATAACTGCGATATTATTTGATGGCAACAGTTTAAAAGTGAAACGCCAGAAAATACCAAGGCGAAATTAATAGGCCTTCTGGGCAAACGCCAGTTGGGCTAATTATATAGAAAATTCTTAGAGAAATTCTCAATATACTTAAAGATAAATAAAAAGGCTGGATCGAAACTGATATCTACCAATATTTTTCCTTTTAATAATTTTTCAATCCATTTTCAAACGAACATTATCTCATTGTCGTCTATTAAGGATAAATCATTGAGAAAAAGTGTTTGAAATAAATAAAGCATAGCTATTATTATAAGGTATTTTCTCCCTCCTTTCCGCATGCCATCGTAATGTATTCGACGCATATTCGGGAGATTCAGTGTTCGAATCTCTGCGAGCACATATTTTTCACCTCTCTTCTCCAAATAAAACCTAATGATTCTACCTTGTTTTATGGCTTTAACTAGAATATGATTTCAGTTTATTCTCCGCAGATAATCAGCTGTAGCATAGAGGTTAAATTAGATTATTTGATTAAGGCGAAGCAACAGGAATATCATTTGCCTATGGGAAGGATCGTCTTTATGGAGATCTTCATCCATTTTACATAGAGGATGAAACCAAGAAACCTTCCTTACAGACTGCCCGTTCACTGGAATTCTAAACCGGTTGAACTACCAATTTTCAGCAATTTTACCTTTCGGCTTTTTATGAACTTTACCAGAGTGGTTAAAATATTTGAGTATTGATAGTTCAATCTGATTTATGAAGAAATTCTGTCAGGCTATATGGGAAATAAAAATCTGGACACTGTTTATGTATCTAAAGGGACTGTATAACGCGATAATGTCTTTTAGTAGTTTTATTATTATTAAAACTCAACAATAATATATACGATACACTACTTAGAACTGAAGTTCTCGACAATTGACACCGACGCGACTAGGTGCATGCAGACGAACGAACTACCACTTTTCCCGCCTAGTTGGCTGCGTTCAAATTTTAAGTGCAAGATCGCCAAGTTTGGCGCAATTACAATTAAAGGCAGCAACAGAGCCTGTGGACAAAAGTATGGGCTAAGTTTCATTCCCTAAGCAAAGGATATGAAAAATGCTTGTTTCTATAATGTGAATATGTACAGGCATGTTATTTAATAATACGGATATAAAATACGTGCTGGATATTTGCGTCTGACCACTCAGATATTTAGTCTAGTCTTTTATAGAAGAGGTCACCTCAGACAGGTCATGTTAAATAACGAGTTTCATGTATGGTCTCAAAAAAATTAAACATTTTCAGAAGAGAGGATCTTAAACAATGGTAGCCGCAAGGGATTGTAATTATGTTGCTACGCTCGCGTATTTAGTTAAGTGTACCATCAGCAGTAAAAGGTAGGAACCACTGCAGAAAGTGAAATGTTGCAGAGATCATCATACTCCTTTAGAGAATCATCTTACACAAATGTTCGAGCATATCTCTAATATTCTCCATTTGTCTGGTAAATACTGACATTAAGAAAAGGAAATATAATAGGTATCTTCTTATGAATTGTTCATTACGGCAAACAGTTTGGAAATCACCTTTTATTGATGTCTGGTTGCTTAGGTGAAACTTCGATTTATCCATATGGTTGTGAGAAGAGACAATAGATCAAGAAACTGAAAGTTATTTTGAGATTAGTTGAATTTCATTCAACTGCTATATAACATTCAACCAATGTTTTGAGATAACATTCAACTGTTATTTTGGGGTGATTTAATAAACGTTTTTCTTCTCAGGAAAATGGTTGTTGGTTAAGACACATGACAAGTGTAGTGATGTTCATGTCATTTCAGCGAGATATAAAATGTGTTTCTCAAAATCATTTTACATTATACGTTACGCTTAAGATGCATGGAAGATCTTTTTGAAAATATGGATTCTAACATATTGTTGCGTGTGTACGGGTTCGTAATAGTTTGAATGCACAGGTCCGATAAAAAGTCAATAAATTTATCCTAATATATATAAGAAATATAAAAAAAACGCTGGATTATTCCTCAAAGATATTCGTACAATGTCACAGTGTCACGCAATATAAACAGTACCTATATTTTAAACTACTAAAACGTTAAACAGAATGCAATCCAAAGCGCAGAGAAAGCTAATCCGATCACAAAATTACAGCAACTAAGTAAACAACAGCAGCTCGCTTAAACAACTACCAAGCTGAGATGTTTCACTCCGGCTTTTATACCTATTTAAATAGGCAGCACGAGACAATTCTAGCAATTTCTGGAAAGTAGAAATGTAGAATTACGGTTAGGGCTAGTCAATTCCATTTATTAAAATTAAAAAAAAAAAGCATTGCTGAGATAGACTTTTATTCAATGTTAAATGCATGTGCTCTTGTATTTTTACTTTTCCGGCGTAGCTTTCTCTCAAAATATGCCACGCGCTGCATTGCACTAGGAAATAAAACAATTTTAATTATAATTCTATTGAAAATATCCAACTAAATACAAAATTTGTAACAATATTTACTGCATAGCTTTCGAGCTATTGAAAATATAAAAATGTTGGCAAATGTACCCTTTTCTTGCAGTTGAATATGATAAATGTTCTTTCCATGTCTTTCAGATTATGTGCATGAGAGATCTTCCGTGGATATTCCATTTGTTTGATACAATATTTTAGACGAAGTTTTATAACATGCATAAAACAATATATTCGCCTTATACTTTCGCTTTGAATAATCGAAATTCTTCCGCAAGTTTTTCTATCTTAAGGAAACACAAATTATAATCTACGATGCCATTAATACCAAAAGGTAATAACATCAGAGAATCCGAAACTTATTTTTCTTCACTTATTTGATATTTTACTACTGTTATCAATGGAAAAACTACTCGGTTTTCTTCTTACATAATTATATGTGCAGAAAAGTAAAAGTATTTCACTGAATCTTTTTTCCTTCGAAACCTATTAAAATAAATGGGGTAATGAAGACAAGAAATAACCTACCGCCACATTAAACATGAAAAAAGAATATTCATACGACGTACTTTTTAATTCTATTCGAAACGTTTCTGTCACGAACGCAAACCTAATGTTTAAGATTATCTCAGAACTATTCAAGATGTAATCATTAATGAGCAAATTTCTTTTTTTTTTGTAATGAGGAAAAACGTAACTAGAAATTTTGCTTGTTCACATTAAGAATTGATATGAATATATCTACAAAAGGAAACGGCGAATGTATTACATTTTCCAAAATAGGAGCAAGAATGTTTTTCCTCGTATAATTTTACATACCCTGAATTACGACATAAAAAATGGCAATTTACGACATAAAAAATGGCAATAACTGAATAAAGGTATCGAACATTTTGAAATTCTTTTTCCTTGTATGCTTTCCTGAATTACAGAAGTCATTTTGCAGAGACAGTTTAAAGAAAAAGTTTTACCTGCGTATTTAAATTAAACTACAGATATGAAAACCAAAATTTCTAAAACAAATAGAATAAAATTATAAGCGGATTTAATGTTTTAAAATTTTGTAATATATTTTAAATTAACTTAAACACGTTCTAAGCATGCGTTTTGGAAATACTACAGTAACATTTATTTCAAAATTAATTTTTACAAGCTAGGTGATTGCTTTTAGTTCTCTCATTTTCTGCTAATTTCCTCGTTGTTTTAATTCACTATATAATTTAGATCCTTATACCGCATGCCAGTCCAAAATTTCTGGTAAAATAGTCTTTGAATGATCCTTTTGCAGTAATTGCTAAATGTAACTCAAATAAAAAGCCTGTAGAAATCCATCCATGTAAGTACACCTTCTTTGAGGTAGACAATCATAGTGCATTTTACTGTAATTAAACCTGTAGCATAATCTTTGGTTCCATTAATTATTTGACACAGCAGTTTAAAGGCTTTAATTACAAGAATCTGTTAAAGAAACATAACAATAATCATCTACAAAAGGCAGAGCCTGTCTGTCTGTGTTGTGTCTTTCGTTCGTGCTGCGCGTAAGCTAATAGACCCATTGCTACGAAATTCGGTACATAGGTGCATCTAGAACAATAGCCAGTACACCTTGAAGCGATTTTTCAAAATTTGAATGAGATTTGTTTTAATTTATGTTTCTTGATGAAATCGCATCATATTGATAAATCTCACTCATTGCATCAGCAACAATGGCACGCAGAAATTGTTGTTGATATATCACTCTTGCCACTCTTGTTGATACCAGCACTGCTGCCACTCGAAAAAATGAGGGCAATAATTCTGTGCAGTTTGTAATTTTAATGTTTGTCTTGGATACTGTGCGTTTGCCGAAAGAAGCCAACGCGGAGTTGGTTAATTTATTTATTGGGATAATTAATATTTGTATTAAGGGATATTGCTTATTTCATTGTAATGTTTTTCTATATGTAATAGATTTTTATGGAATTTTTTTGATAAAGTTGTTCTGTAGAGTAAAATTCTGTGCAGTTTTTAAATTTAACGTTTGGGTTTAAGCATTTTTACGGTACATTTAAAAGCCAGACGAAGACTGGCCGCATAGCGGCTAGTTAACAATAAAATTCTCATTTTTTAAATATTCAGGATTTTCCCGCTAAATAATCCAGCACATACAGATTTCGTTTCATTTAAGACGCAGCACATTTTCTTCGTTAAACGTTCTGTAGGGTTTTTGACATCTGCAATTCGATCCATAAAGTTTTTAGATAGAACGGTGACCGCACACATACATGTTAATTTTCTGCGTGGCCCGGTATCCTTGAAGACTATAAGTCCGGATGATTCTATCTGTATTTAGAACCCAGATGATGGTGCTAGTTTGCATCAAAAAGATTGTGCTTGAGTTATGCTTGAGAATATCTTCAGAATAATGGGTTTGTAGGAAAAGGTCATTTTGTTCAATATATCTGACTCCAAACATTTCTTCTCAGATTATTTAAATGAACAGATTTAAGCGGCGTAGAAAAAAGCATTCAAGACTCAAATTACATCAAAGATTGTTTTCAGAAACGTACCCTTTATGACGGTACGGTACGGTCATATGACATTTTTTCATACCTAATGTATTACAAGCTCATGTGTGCAAGACAACTGGTGATGGAAATTCTGAACCGTATTCGCAATATACATTTTAATTATTTCGACTTTTATTTTCCAATAACAAATGGAAGTCCATACATTCATTTTGTTCACTTATTTTACCTTTTATTACCTGAATATATGTTAAGTGGGCATCACATTTTTTTCCTTACTGAATATGGAACGCTCTAAAACATTGCAATTGAAATGTTTCATATAACTTGCACATTTTTCTGGAAAATAATTCAGACCATTAAATTTGTAACTCTCTAAATAACTCTCTTAAAACTCTCTAAATCCGCAATGCAATATCGCTTCAATGTCGCTTGTCTGCATGTATAAACAAACGTATATCAAGAGCTTTCAAATAATTAGTTATTATTTGAAAGGAAGGATCTGTATACTAATCTAGGAGATGGAAATACATTACATATTATTGCAGTCATTTCGCGATAGATGCAGTATACTCTTATGAGGTCAAACAATTGCGTGTTATATTAGTTAAACGCTGTATGGTTAAAAATCCGAAAAAGAAGCCTATTTAAAAAATGAAACATAATTATAACAAATGCAGCTAAAATGTTTAAAAGCAATTGTGCTAAAATAAATTTAATAAGACATTTCAAAACATCACTTTTGAAAATCTTTTACTATGTAACTTAACGAATTTCATTTAGAACATTTAAAGATTTTGTATTTTGTTGCACAGTTTTTGACAAAAGTGTCTCGAGAACCACAACATGTAATAATATTTTCTAAGAAGTGCTCACAGTGGTTTCGGAGAAAATCCGAGTCCCTAACTTTATTTTTTTAAAGTGGTTACTTTACGAAAAAGAAAAATCAAAAAGTTTAATCATCCACGCATCTAGAGAAGCATAAAATTTTAAAAAGATGCTATTTGCAACCGTCTGGAAGTATTTGCATTCCCTACTTAATTAAATGCCTTTAGGCAGAATAAAGCAAAGAAGTTACTCTTGAAAAGGAAAAAAAAATCTTTAAAATTTGGAAATAATTCTTTTAAAATGCATTTGAATGCAATGCTTTCATTTTACTCGAATTTACATATTCAATATGACAAAAAGCATTTTTCTAATACAAACACACTGCTATACATCTATGCATGTAACCATATAAGTTACAGAAGTAAATTGCTCAGAAGAGCAGCAGGGCGAATTATTCGTATATGAATTGAATTTAATTAAAAACTGTAAGCCGTATTTTTGAAGTAATAAATAACAGCGTGTAAATAGCATAAATTACGGCAAACAACCTAGGACTAAGCTGATCTAAATGTAGTGAAGAAAGTAAAAAAAAAATATTAATAATAGATCTGTGGGTGTTTTTTAGCCCAAATGAGTATTAGCTCAGAAGGGCTATTACTCTGGAAACGGCATTTTGCATTTAATCACTGTAAACCTCCGAATCACTTTTCAAATTGTTGCCACCAAATATTATAGTCCTGTGTTATATTTAAAGAAACTAAATAATGAAGGATCTACGTGAATGTATGCATGCTTCTTGCATTCTAAAAAGTCAACTGTTCCTAGAGTCATCAAATTTTGAATAAAGTAGTACTACACCCGAACATAGGCACATGGAAGCTCGAATTTGGAATTTGTTTTATTGTCGTTTTCATATTCTGTAAATCTTTAACGAGTTTTTGATTAAAAAAATTCAACAGTTTGAATGTGAATAGTGGCAACACTATAGGGAATAAAAGATTTTAATCTCCAGCGTGCGAGACTGTCTATCGTAAATTCTAAATATATGCTGTTTTTAAGTATTTTTAGTCCAATGTGGAGTTAATTCAAATGCTTTCGAAACATGTGTATGTCTGTAAAGGAAAAAAACACCCGTTTGGGTGTAATATAAAATCCGAGAGCTTCCAGTTTTTTTTTTTTTTTGTACATTTACTCCGACATTATCATGAAATTTATGCACAAATTTAAATTAAGAGCACATTCTTTAATTACGGATTCTTTAAGAATGTTAAAATTGAAAACATTTTATCAAGAGGAATTTCTGCTTACTTTATTTGATTAATTCATTATATTTATATATCTTGCTAATTCTGTTAATAAAAGAGTTGCCATCAAATAAAACTGCAGTTTCTTGCGTCAATTTAGGCAATTTGCAAGTACATTTGCATTTATAGCGGAAAGATCGGTATTTTTTATCAGCATGATTAGTATTAGTATGTTTTTCAGATTCATTAGTTTTTAGGTTACTTTCGATAATTTTTGACTAATTATCATAAGGCGTCGCATAATTAGTTTAATATCTTAAATAATAAATAGCATGTTTCTCTCAACAAATCTTAACATTTTTTTCTTTCTTAATATTGATGTAATTTACTTAAATGTACTTACAATGTTTATTAAAAATATCTGTCAAATGGCAGTCATTTTTAAACTTAAGTGATAAATAATACTTTTTCTCAATATTTTTCTCTTTCTTAGCGTAAGAATAATTTAGGGTAATGCATTTACATTATGCTTTTAAAATAATATATGCCAAATGGCGATCATTTTTAATCTAGACTTGCTCTACTCAGGGAAATCTCCATAAATCTTATTAGAATTTCGGGTTCAAACTCTGAATTGCTTTTTGGATATTGATTTTAAGCTGTTGTATGTCTCATAGTTTTTCTGCATCTCCTTCGAGTTTAAGCAGAGGAAAATAAATTTGCGGTAGTTAAATTTAGTGATTGCGATGGGCAATTAAATTTCAAAATCGAGCATTTATGCCATTGCCTAAAAATGACCTCAAAAGAGCCATTGTTTGTTGCTGAAAATATTAAACCAATCAATAAACTGCTGGATCATTAAGCGAGTTCTGAGTATTAAAGAAGCTGGGGTATGCTCGCTGCTTCAAAATAATACTGCTGATTCTCAGAGTAAAATTGAAATTTTCTCTTTTCCTTGGTGGTGAACCATTCCCTCATAAAATATCCGAGTGTTGGTTTTCAAGTCCTAAAACTGAACTGCAAATATAAAAAGCGAGAAAATATTATTTTCTATATTTATATCATTACGATAACTTTGCGCAACCCTCTAGAAGTAGGTATTTTGATTGTTATTGCCATCCTTTTTTTTTCTGTGCTTGATGCAGCCATTAAAGCAGTTTCTATGCATTTTCGGAATTTTAAATCCCCTGTAATCTAAGCTTATGAAAACAAGCGTAAGAAAGCGGATGTAGGAGATACAGTTTATACGGGATTTATTTCTCCCTCGTATTCTTGTAGAAAAATAATTCTAATCAAATATTTAATATAATCTGTAAAACTTAAAATGATTTTCTAGGTTTTCATTGCATTCATTAAAGCTTTTGAACTAAATGTATTTATAAACAAGCAGAAATTGTAAAATCTAGTTAGATTATTTTAATTATCTATAAATGTTATTACATAACTATACTCTGACGTTATCAATTACTCTTAATTTTTTTATCTTTGTTTATCTTTTTTTACCTTTGTTTAAATTAATTAAACATGATTTTTTCCTGTTTCATTGCATAACTTCCTTTAGAAATCTCTATGGAGTTTTGTACTTCTTTTTAAGTTAGAAACGTTCTTTCAGCGTACGTGTTTCTTCATGTACTTTTGCAGTACTTTTACCTTTTATTTTTTCTGTTTCACTCTTTCAATATTCAGCATCATTACATACACATCGTTCATTGAATTCCTGATCTTTTCTGTCAGAGTCCATGAAATATCATAAGCATCCCTTTTTCACTTTTAAAGATAATTTTCATGCTAAAACAAATCCATTTCTTAATATTACAGTTTTCATGTATTTGTATTATAGCTAATTAATGACGATTAATCAATTTTATGTGTATGACATTTCTCAAATTAACGTTCTACAAACTTTTCTCATATTCAAAAATTGTCAAATATCATCATCTCGGCAAAGATTTCTTAAAATTTTATTAACCGCTTCTACCATACTTCATAATGATAATAAAATGGGAAAAACGCTAATATACGTTTGCATAGCTTATTTTACAGTCATTGTTATGTTTAGATAGTTTATTTTACAGCCATTGTTATTTTTTTAGTTCACATGTATCGTATGTTTTTTATTTAATGGTATGTATGCATTATAATAAAATTTTCATTAAATCAGCAGAATTGACTGAAACTGTCAAGGTGACGAGTTTTTGACTTTTATTAAGATTAACACTGTTGGGCTCATATCAGGGAGTTTCAGCCCTAAATCTTCAGGAATTCTATAAATAATTTACTTCTCTGTTTTATTAATAAAGAAGTCACATGACTAAAATTAGCCTCCGCTATGCATGTACCTAGAAATGAAGACAAAATTCAAGTAGCACTTCATCAATTCGTAAAAAAATAAATTGAGGTCTGATTTATAAAAAAATTACATGAGCTCGAATACCAGTTTATAATTCAATAAATTCATCTTGTAAGTTTCATTGTGCTTTCAGTTTTTGTTGGAAATGGCGTTGTAATCCAGTCTCAAATGCGTATGTTTTCTAAATTCTTAAATCTGGAACTTAAATAATCACTCTATTTTTTTTAATGCTTTGTGTTATTTCGAAATTTTCGTTTTATTTTCACGAGTTTTAGATTCGAAAATACTGAAATTGTTTTCATAAAAATAAAAACTTTAACAAGCTTAATTTAGCTTTTAACTTAAAGAACTGCGTAAATTTGAATAATGGTCAAAAAATAAAAACTTCATTACAAAATATATCTTGAATAAAGGACTTTAAAGTGTGAGGTTTTCAATTTCCTAACACGACAGCACTGATTTGGTTTCCATTATTAACATTTTTACATCAAAAAGTCACAAAATTATGTAGTTTTCCTGTTTTTTTTATACTGAACGTAATAATATATGTACATAATAACTTTGAATTGATTTCAAAATTAAACCGCTATAGTTAAATTATTTATTAAACGAGTGACTTTTAATTTACTTTTTCCATTGACTCGTAATCAACCCCCCAATCGGAGTTGTCTTCTCTTTGATAGCATTCTCCTGAGATCTATATCCACCATTTCGGAATCCTCTGCCGTAGATAATGTCTGTAATGTGTACTTTTCCTTACACTGCGGAGAAATGTTCCATTGATAATAAGATTTATGGACAATAACAGAATTGTAATAAAAGAATAATTTTGCTTAAGAAGAAGATAGCTGCTGTCATCTTTATCAGCTTAAAGAGATATTCATCATAGAGCTTCTCTAAATTAGATAATAAGAGGCAATCATCAAGTAATTCTTCTCTTCAACACGATGCTTGATGGGTGGAGTAATATAATACATTCTTTGGAACTAAACTGAAAATGATCTCAGGAACATGATGCGCCATCGATAAAAACTTACTTTTATAAAGGAAGCTAAAGTCCACATTTTCCGTTTAGAATATTCAACTTCGTTAAAAAATTCTAATGATCATTTAAAGTAGCTGTATCAATAACAAAAGCGTTTTCATCCACTTACGAAAATCAATCTATCAAATATTTTGCTTAAGAAAAATTTTCATATATTCCAGGGCCTCTCGCAATAAGCTTGCTTTTAAATTCTTAATTTATTTGTGTTATAATGTCAGTAGCGTTCTCTACTTCATCGAAACCGTGCCAGGTTGTCCAAGAATAATGAGAGGTTCTATGCTTAACGTGAAAAGCTGTCGACGCGTTTTCTCTACCGAAGTTTTGCTTTTATGTATTTTCTTTTAGCAAGACAAATGACATTTCTTTAGAGCAGAGACGTAGTAGCAGAAGAAAGTCTATTAATTCTACCTCCGTGACTTGCTGTAAATCATCTGTCTGACGTCTAATATACACACTTCCTAAATTTCTTTTATAAATTTTATTTATTTTACGCCTAGAATATCAGTCATACGTCCTAGGTGAAATAGAAAAGTTGTAATGCACATTTCAAAAAAAAAAAAAAAACTGAAAGAATATTTTTCGATTTGTTGGGAAAACCACCTGGTTGGTTTAAAAGGAGAATCATCATAAATTTGGTGAGTGTGTTCTTGTCAAATTTCTTATGTATTTTATATCACGAAGATATAAATATGAATTCAGTTTTCCATTTTCTACAATTCTTGTTTATCAAGATCTTAAATTTAGGTTTATAATATATGTGACTCATAAGCACAGCAGTTATCGTATTGTAGGTGCGAAGGTTTGAGGATTTGAGGGATTTTTGCAAATATCATATAAACATATCAAGTTTTGTTTCCTAATCTCTTTTTAATTTATTTATATTTTCATTAGTGTATTTTCTTTTTCTTTTAATTTATGTGTATTTTAATTGGTTTATTTTCTTTTCGTTTTAATTTGATTAATGTGAATTAAATAATTTAAATATTGCCGTCATGAAAATGTAAGTAATTTTAAGTGTATAGTTCTTCTTAGAAATCCAAACCACAACAGGGAATCTGGAATTGCTTCTAAAGATTCCAGGTCAAATCACGGAATTGTGAAACGATTAATTTGTCTATGCTATGTATGCTATACAAAAATATATGTTATACTAAAATATGCATAAAGTCACCATTCCTTATCTGTTAATATCCGCAAACTTGTAGACGCTGAATGACTGGTATTGAAATAAATTGTATTACAAGACATCTTATTGTAATAAAGAAACAATTTTGTGTCTGATTATTATTATACATCAAAATACCCTGTTCTGAAAACGAAACAATTGCCTTGTGTAATTCGCTGATAATATTCCCAAATAAACTAATTTATAAAGGTGATATAAAGTCTGTGTAAACAACAACTCATATTGTATAATGTTTGTTTATGTGTGCATTTTTTTATGTTTCCATTTCCCTTCCAGTAGACGCTTGTGCAAATATTTAATCTTTTCGCCTGCAATATTTTCCCAAAATATTTATTGTAAATCTTACTGCATCCTAAATTTTGAATTCCGGTTCGCCATAAATTATTACTTTATGCTATAAATAAGGAAATTTAACAGTTAGATTGAGACCTGTGATTGTTATTATCTTAATACCATAGAAATCTAATATAACACTGTGAATTCCCAGTTATTCACGATGAATGACGCTCACAACAGACATAAATGAATAAATGGAAAGCACGAGTATTCCCAAAATTGCCAGTGTTGTAGAGACATTAGGTTATTTCGAAGCAAGAGACATGAAAAAGGGGCAATGCCTTGGCCGGGACTCGAACCACAGACCTGGAATATATTCCCAGCGTGCTGACCACTACACCACGAACGCATGTGAAATACCTTGTAGTGTAACTATGTATTAACGCACATCTTATGCTTCAGAGATTTTAAATGAATGATGTGCTGTATGCTATTCAAAATAAGTTTGCACTAGAATAATAATACAATTCCTATCGATTGTCGAGTTTTCATTCTCGAACAGATTTATTAGATATCTTTTCATTCCATTATTGTCCAGTTTTCTCGTCTTAGCGTCTGACAGCTTATGTGCATTCCAGTCCTCTTATTGCTGTTAACTTTTATCTTCATTAATGTCTTCGAGATATCTGATGTACTCTAGGCTGATTGAAACCATCAAGAATGTCTTTGTTTGATAAAAGTTTCCTATTCCTATTTAATCTTGTAATTCCCCATCTCTACTAGATGTTTTCTTTACTTGTGTTTTCAAACATTTTAACACAATAATATTTCAGCTATTTCAGTTGCCTCTTCATTGACTGAACCTTTCCATTTTACAAAATCGGGATCAATAGTCTCCAATTATGAATTTGTGTTAAGCTTTTAATTTAATTTTAACTCTCAGTAATGAGATTTGAGAGTAAATCACAAATTTCCTTCATAAAGTCAGGAATTTGTTTTTTTTTTCAGACAATCTTCGTGCAAACGTTTGCAAGGATGATGCACCGATAATCGGAAGTTCTCTGTATTAAGCTGAAAGAGAATACAATTGTTTCACAAAATATCACTTCTGATTTCTTGAAACAACTTCTTTTTTCGCAGAGATTGGTGAGAATTCCAACTAAACATACATATCTAATAGTGTTTTGTGAAATATTTTAGAAGATATCAAATTTGTTGCTAGAATTATTGTTGTAAGTTTAACATTAGAAAAATAGAAGAAATACTTCATCATAAATTTGCTCACAGTTTCCGAACATTTAAGTCCTCTGTAAGTTCCTCACCCTTTAATGTATTTTCTCTCTCCTTTCGGCATGCCTTCGTGGTGTAACGGTTAGCACACTCGGAACGTATTAGAGAGGTCCAGGTTCGCGTCCCGGCGGCGAGGCCATTTTAGATTTCTTCGATTTAATTGCTTCAAAAAATCCTAATGACTCTGCAACCCTTAAAAAAACAATGATTATGGATGTCATTTAATATCATTACTTAATTATGTTCTTTAAACGAACGATAAAGAATTTCAGAACTGGTCTTATTGTAATGGGTTTTGTTTGCTGTTAGAAGTTTTATTGCATTGTTTAATAATTATACATTTATTTTGATTTTTAAAAGTAGCTTGATATAAGGTACATTATTTTTTATTACAATTGCTATACTATGAAGGGAAGCAATTAGGTACATTATTTTACAAATATTTTGTAAATGAAGAATAAAATGATTACATCTGCAGGTAATTTTGAGTTGCGAAATATGCAGGAACCATCATCCCAAGCATCTACATCTGGGAGCAATAGCAACAGTTTTACGGTTTATAACGCATCCGAACACATTTTAGACAGTAGTTATGGGTTTTGCATTCTCTGCGGCTTTGGTACATGCCAGAGAATATTTGTTGTCTGACCGATGAGTGCTGTCGGGCCAGAGTTTTCTGAAAACATTGACAGACGTTTTCAGTTGCTGAAAGATCTGAGGAACTAGCAGGCCAAAGGAACAATTAATGTATTGAGAAAATGTACGACAACGTCTGCAACATGCGAAATTTATCAAATTGATCAAATGATATCAGATTGTCCCTCTGAAAAATGGGAAAAAGAGGCCATGATGATATGGCATAACCATGAGCATTAAAAAATCAGTAATATGTCGGTAGGTATTGAAAGTGCAGGGCATGCGGACTGGAGTTGAGAAGGATATATACTCACTGATACCTCCATTCCATCAATCCAGTTGAAGAATGGAAGCTTCCAAATTTAGATCCTCTTCGAACTTCCACATATTCGCTCCACATGATACGGCCGTCATAATATTGTAAGCAAAAGCAAAATTTGTTATAAAAGATGAAGTCACGTTTACATAGTTTATGTTTAAATAATTCAAGTATTAGATGAAACTTCTACGATTCATCATTATTACGAAAAATACTTGCTTAAATTACAGAAGCTACTGGTTTATGCAAATAATTTCCGTTCATTTTAAGAAATAAATTATAATCTGTATTAAGATGACTGCTGATTCGAGCGTGAAATCCTAAATCAGTTTTTCTCCAGCCTAACATTTACATCGTTATTAATTATAATTTAAAATCCTGTAAGTATGTATTCACTTTGTTGGGAAATGGAAAGTTAATTTTCACGTATCTTATTATTCAGTCTCGTATGTTATAAGTTTTTGATCTGTTCCTTTTTTTTTCATTAATTTCCTTTATTTATTAGGTTCAAAGTAATGTTAAAATAAGTTCATAATATATGAAAGTTACCACTCCTTTGATATCAGTAAACGAAAATATTAAAACTTTATGTGTATCACAACAAATTATTTAAAGAAAATCCAGGAATAGAAAATTTAACTTACTTCTCCTTTGAAAAGCTAAACTTCCGATGAGAGATATTCTATGGCATTGATGTTTAGTTCATGATGGGAAAGCGATTAAATTTGAATATATTAAAAGTTTCCGAGATACTTTCCTTGATATTGTGTTCAATAGAACAGGGTAACTAAATATTAAATGAATTGTATAATTATTAAAATATTCATCTCCCGATACTTTGCAGGAAAATTATTTGTTCTCACGAAAGAAATAGGAAACTTGATTTTATATTTTCATGTAGTTGGTACGAAAACTAATTTGCATACTTTGTAGCTTAAAATAACGCTGTGATTTTTCGATACCCGTGTAATTAAAAAATGGATTAAATTAAGAATGCAATAAAAATTGGCGGCTTTTTTTTTTTTTTTTTTTTTTTAGCTAATTTAAAGAAGTATTATGAGAGAAGTAGCTTAATTTGTCTTTTAAAATCAACCATGAGAAATTTAATTCAAAGAAATTCTGTAATATATATTAAACGGAAGTTTAAATTCTCCCCCGTCATGGATATATTTAGAGCATGCAAAATAACAGTTATAAGTTATAAATGAAAATGGCGTTATTAAATGGTTCATACTTGATGTGCTTTAGCCATAGCATCAATACTTGCTAGAATATTGAAAATTCATTGTCTTCATTTGATAACATTATATTGAATTCAAAGGAGATAGCTGTATCATTGACATCAGCGGGAACAATTCCTCTGAGATTTGTCAAGCAGAATAGCTTTTTTAAACCTCAGAATCAAAGTGGCTGTCGTATTGCATAAGCGATGACAAAGAGAAGAGCTATATTAATGCATTTTATATTTTAAGTGTTCGAGTTTTTTTTTAACAATGAGGAAAATGCCAAATATATTACAAGAGATCAAACTTATGTTAATAAGTCAAATTGCATAGCTTTATATCGTATGACATCGAGATAAGTTACTTCATTTCCTCCCCCCCCCGAGTTGAGGTCGATGTAGACAACTCTCTGCGAAGTTACTGACTAGGATCTGTGTTTACGCATTCTCGGCCACGGGGATATACAAATTACAAACCTAGCGATTCTGGGGGCTCCAGAAAGGTCATTCATTGACCGGCCCGGAGTCCGCAAGGCTTAGAGTAGTGCGGTTCTAGTAGCCCGGGGACAGACCCGGGTATGCTGGGTAATAGCGCACTGCGACGGGCACCTCGAGCGACTGGTAGGTAGCAAATCGAGAACCAGCGGCGCCCTATGTATGCAGGTGCGTTGCGCCCATCCCTCCAAGTTTCTGGGAAAAGGGCCCAGTTCTGCGGGGGGGGGTGAGGACTCGTAGTATGATTTAGTTCACAGAGCGAGGAATGCCAATATTTATGTTATTTATGTTATGTTACATCATTATAGATTATGGAGGAGCCACCGAGCCAGTATAGTGGTTGACTGCCGTAGTAATGAACGCGTGTTCGAATCTTACAGAAGGCATGGTTGTAACTGCCTGCAGCTTCATAGCAGGCAAAGGTGACCACCTATTAGATGCTACCATAATAACATGGCCATCACTTCCGGTCCTTATAGTGGTACAAGGCTAAAGGCTATTAAACAAAGCGCCCGGCTATTATTGAAAAAAAGCATGGTGGAGGGGGGATAGGTGATTACTAAGACATGTAATCCCCGCGCAAAAAAACACACGAAAATCAGCTAATATATTTTTTTAAAATTTAATAACGCATTTAATGTATATCTTTTTGAAAAAAAAAAAAGGCAATCACCTTTTCTTTCAGTTTGAGAAAGGATTTCTTAATTACGGCTTCTTCAACTCTCTTAGAAATAAGTATACGGATAGTAAAATTTTCTGTTATTTGCAATTAAGAATTTAATTGCGAATTATTTTAAAATTTATAATTTTGCCATAATAATGAACTTTTTACAGGAAATCAGCTTTGATCATTTACTACAAAAGGACACTTTTAAATAGAAAAATGAGGATGTATTATCCTTGGCATCAAGTATCTCAATAGAAAAGTTCCCTATAATACGGACATAACTATGTTGGTTTTACTATACATTCCAGCAAATTTTGCATGCAGTGACTGTTACGTAATGATACCAATTTAACTCCGTATAGTCTTAACCTATGATAACCTTAAAGTAAATAAGTACAACTGACGCAATTTGAATAGAGTGCTTGAATGTCAATAGTTTTGTTTGAGAAGAAAAGATATTCGTTATGGGAGCCAGATGAAGAAAAGACATATTTTTTTTTTCTGTACAAATACCTGATAAATGTAATAGTCACCATTTTTTGTTAAAGTTTTGCAACGACATGCTTCTGAATTTTTTGTTCCGAAAAATAAAATACTATTTTCAATTATTAAGTCCATCAATTGTATATTTTGTCCTGAAGGACTATTGTTCTCGTTTCGGCATTTTGCGTCGGAAACATTAAATGTCGGTTCACTTTTCAAACTGTTGCCACTAAATATTGCAACTCTGTATTTTATTTAAAGAAACTGAACAGTTCATGAGCTTTTCAAAGGTACTAAGGCTATATTTCTGGCAATAGTGTAATTAAAATAATAAATAAAATTAAAATTCAAGACGTGAGAGTTTTGTGAGGATATTGCATTATTAATACTTTACACGGAGACTTTTTTGAATAATATTATAAAGCGAATTGTTATCGGATATAGAAAACCGTCAATAATCAATCACAAGAAATACACGAAGCTTCAGAATCTGATCGTAGAATTCTGAATTAAACACTAAATGATAGATTAAGTAATTTTTTTTAATGAACAAAAAGTTTGCTGTAAATCATTAGGCTAATGTAATTTAATTTTCTGAATAGGTATCACAAAAATGTCTCCATAAAACAATACAGTTTTGAAATGTAGGTTTAATATTTACTAAGTATTTCTTATCGATTTCCTAATTCTTCGAAAAGCGTAGAAAAATTAATATTTTCTTTAAAATATTTCCCTTTCATTTCGACAACAGCACGTTAAATACGTATTCACCAAGGGAAGAGATGTTATACTGGTGGATATCTTAAAAGAAGTCATTCGTAGCCACATTTGAGGAAAAAAACTTAAACATCCATGCACACAGCCTATTTGTTGGGGTCTATTTCATGTTTCTATATTAAAATCGCTTTGATGATGAAATCTAACATGTCGATTCTTATTTGTTACCACATCAATTTTAATGCTCGACCCTGGTGGGCAAAAATTAAATTTAGTGCAAAAAAATCAATGATTATTCTTTAGCAAGATCAATATATTGCGTCGGGAGCATTTTTACTTCCTTGTATGAAGTAAAAAGAAAGTATTGTAATCAAGAAAAATTTGGGATATCATATTTCAACGAAAATATCCATTTTGACCGCTATCGAATGCAATTTAACGATGTTTTTGCGTGAGATCTGGATAGAATAAAAGACTTTTTTTCCCCAAACAAATTATAAAACCTACTTAAAATGGATTCTGAAGAGATTTCTTTCGTGGCTTCTGCATTTACGTACCTGCGTATATATGTATGTTGCATAACTCAAAAACGAGTAGCCTCAGAATGTTCAGATTTTGTATTTAGAATTGCTATAACACGTGAATGTGCACCTCCTATTTTGGTTGCAATCGACTGCACCAAAAGTATATAAAGATATGTAAATATATATATATATATATATATATCCACTCTGTTATTCGGCTCAGTGAGCTCAGTTTCTTTATTCTTATGTGTTTGTAAATTGTGCATTTTTTGGTTTAACAATGATTGAATTATGTTGTTCTTTTCTTCCGGTTAAGGTTTTTATGCCTTTAGTTAACTTGCATGTTATAATTGCAGAATTATTAATAATTTAAAAGTTGTTTAAGTGCGGCTAGGCCTAATTATGTTTACGAAAGCAGCCATATTCGTTTATATTTGAATCTTAGCAGAATAGTGAATTTGTTACCAATCTAGAGAAAGTAAGCTTCGCAACAACAAAGATAATGCTTCTTTTATTATTGCGATTTAAATCATGCTTAATCAATTCTGAAATTTATTCCAGGAAATAAGTGTTTAAGATTTACATCGTAAATTTTAATATAGATACTTTGAGTTTTTAGGTATTTCTGCCTTGTCGCGAAGTGAGATCTGAATTAATTGAATGAGAAATTCTAAATCGTCTATGAAAAACTTTTTTGTTTTGTTTTGTTTTGTTTGTTTAATTTTTTTTTATACATCGTTTTAGATTGATCATAATATTTGCATAAAACATGTGGTAATAATTAAATAATTCTTCAGATGATAGGCATAATTTTTGTGCATTCTGAATTATAAAATCAATGAGATGTAACGCTGTTAAGTGAACATAGCGCCAGAACGTCGATATCGTAAACAAATATAGTGAATTTTAAAGAGCGCATTTATTCTATTATAGTTCATGCGCTATCGACGAAGTAGATTTAATTCAATCCAATAAGCTTAAATGAAATACAAAATGCCTATAATTTAATAACAAGGAAGTCATGTGGTGTACACATCAGATCATTTGTTAATTATAATCACGTTATTAATGTTCATAAAAGTTATCAAATGTACTTATTATATATTTTAATATGCATCTAATTTAAATTAATCAAATATGTTATCTAAAAATAAAATATTAAGATATAATTTATTTGAAAGCACTTTTATCGTTTCTAAAACCGCTCGGTTTGTTAAGCAACTACAGAAATACTTTGAAACAGAAATAAAAGATATTATACAACATTGAATATATGTTGTAATTTATGGAAGCTAGCTGTTTTCCAGGCCGTATGAAATATAAATTAATGTTCTTGTACTTCACAGTCTCGTATTCTTTGATAGCATCAAATGTACTTTAAGACTCTTAAGACTAAAAGCGAATTTTCTTGTGTTTTATAAGTACCACAGAGACAGGTAAAGGATGTAAAAGACCCTTTTATTTCACTCAAATAAATTAACAAACGGCACCACTCATGCTGACAGAAGCCAACAATTATGGCTTAAATCAAAGACAATGAGTTAACTAAAACTAAGAAAAGATAATTAGCTTAAGTGCTGCACAGTTAGAATAACGTGTAAGCTGGCTGTAACCTAAGGTCTTCGTAACAAGTCTAATGGCGAGAATAATGCAGCACCGCAGAATACTTACGGAAATCAAATTAGCAACTTGGCCTTCAACAGGTAGAAGACTCCCTGATTCTACTCTCTAAAACCTTCCTTTAATTAAGCTCGTCTTTTTACCCCATTTCAATATCACGCGAGCGAGAAATTTATATCCTCGCAGGAAAATGGGAATTAGAAAACTGAGTTAAATAACTAAGTTAAACTGAGTAAAATAACTGGTTAAAGCGAGACCTTATAACCTCTTGCATAGCAACATTTTCCACATATGTTGTATGCCTAAAATGATTTGCACCAAATAATCTCTAAAGTGATTCACTAAGTTTCCCGTGTTATTTCTCTTGATTTTAATATACACTGGTTATCATAAATTAAAGAAAAATCAGAAAAATAGCGATAACTCCCTCAAAAATAAGCCAAACCGTGTAAAATTTGAATATGTTGCCAATTAAGAGTAGCTAAGACAGTAAAACTGCAAAATGCAAATTAGGGGCGCTGCACTCGGAATACGTCATTTACGAGGAGCATAAAACTCCATGTTTGAGAACAAGCCCACATATTTCACTGTGATAGTGACATCAGAAATCTGAGATAGCCAATTCGTAACAATGATTCGGCATTATTTGCTTGCAGAACTACGATGGAGGGCGATTAGGAGACTAGAGGCAGGACAAAGTCAAACAAAAGTGGCCAGATGGCTAAATGTGAGGACTTCTCTGGCTAATAGACTTTGTAGGCAGTTTCGAAAGACAGATTCAGCATCTAGGAGGTTCAGCGAAGGACGGCCAACTTCTACGATGAGCGCCGATGATCGATATTTGACATTATGTGCAGGCAGGAATAGAACCGCTACTCCGACTCTTCTTAGATGCTCCCTTGCTGCAGTCACCGGAAGGTTAGTGTCAACGCCAAGTGTGCGTAGAAGGCTTCACGAAGGTGGTCTGTATGCGAGGCGACCAGTAATTTGCGTGCCACTCATGTCACGCCATAGCAGGGGCCGCTTGTAGTGGGCACGACAACATGTCCACTGGACGCCTGATCAATGGAGGGCTGTTCTTTTTACGGATGAGTCCAGGTTGATTCTAGAGAGCGATAGTAGGCGTTATTTGATATGGAGAGCACCTGGAACCCATTAATATCCGTCAAGCATCCGTGAAAGAGATGCATACGAAAGAGGCAATGTGGGTTTGGGGGTGGCATCTCTTTGGGTGGACGCACAGACCTGCATATCTTTTCAAGGGTAATCGTGAATGCTCAGGTTCATATATATGATATCCTTGATGCTTATGTCCGCCCATATGCCGGGAAATAGGTGATGCTTTCCTGTTACAGGACGACAACGCAAGACCGCACAGAGCTCGCATCATAGATGATTATCTTCAACAGGATACAATTATGCACATGGAATCGCCAGTTCGATCCGCGGCCTTGAAACCTATCGAACACGTTTGGGATGATTTAGGAAGATGTCTAGATGCTCTCAATCCGCCCCCTCAGACCTTTGCCACGATTGCATCTGCTTTGCAAGAGCAACTGCTCTCGTTTCCTATGGAACTGATAGACCGCATAATTGAAAGCATTACACATCACTGTATGTACCGTATTGCTTCTAGAGGCGATCATATTCCGTATTGAATGTACTTTTCCTATAGCAAACTGGCACCTTCGATTTGTTCATTTTACACATGTGCTAATTTCTATACTATCATAATTTTCTATTAATTTCTTTTCATGTTATTTGATAGCTTACTATGTGTTGTATATTGTGGGTAAGTTTTCGTAAAATTCTACATGTAAGGTTTTCAGTAAACGTGAGTTTTGTGATTTTCCCTTACTTTATGATATCCAGTGTATATTGATTAATTAAGCGTCAAATTTCAGAAAAGAAAAATTCTTTGTTACTGTCTTGAAACATTTATGAACGATTTATTTCATATTATTATTATTATTATTTACTGTCACTTCTCCCTTCTGTCTCTCTACCGGAATGCAAATTTAGTTTCAGAGTATTTAAGAAGGTTCTTCAGATTGTTTTTTGCTTCTCGAGGCTTTGCTATTTGCTTTGCTAGCTCAGAAAAGACTAGTTTTCAGGTTCGTATTATAATTACCGACATTTAAATTGTTACGTCGCCGAAATGTTTTGAGCCAACTTCGCATTAAATAAACTGTGCAGTCTTTAACTGTTACGCTTAGTTTTAGATCTTGAAATTTGCTAAACTCCCGATGCTCTCCTTGTGAAGCCCAGGGAAATTTCAACTCAAGACAGTTGCGGGACCCGAACGTTACCTGAATATTCTCAGAAAGTCACGCAGGTGTCCGGATCCTGTTCTCAGATGTTATTTTATGTTGCTTCGCAACAAGTCGTTGACGTATTTGTCAAACAACTAATCTGTATTTATGTTGAAGTTCTGAATTAAAAAAACTTTTATTTCAGAACCTTTCTAAGACTGTGCCGTTAACTTCAGAGCAGCGATAATTCGTTCCCAGTCTTCTAGGAGTTTGCAATTATTTTATGTTAGCAAAGCATACCAAACTCTATACCTTAACCTCAGGAATAACTTCTCCAAAATATAAAGCTAAATTTCAGACATATCTTTGTTGGATTTTATGGGGTAAACATACAGCCCTTTAGACATACCTGTATTTAATATTATAATTAAACGGCTTAGTATTTGGATGCATATATGAATTTCCAATTGAATGAATATTTTGCTATTTTCATGAAACTGCCAAAGTTAAAAACACCTAATAACTGAAAATTAAAAGATAAACAAAACATTAGCAGGGTGAAAGCAAATTTACACTGAAATTTTGCTATTCGGTTAAAAATAAATTTACTTTCCTCAGTCTTTAAAATAAATGGACTAACGAGAATAAAAGCGTGTAAATAAAATATAAAATTCTGAAAGTCCAGTTAAAATACTTGAATTTGATTGGCAGATGTAATTGCAAGGGAAATGGTTCGATAGTAAATTGTCGTTAAAAACATTTTCTAGTCTAAAACTTTAATGAACTCATCTGTTAAAAAATTCCATGAAACTTTAATGAGAGACCCTAAAACAAAGCAACAATTTGTCGACGAAATTATCAGAATATTTCAGTACATCTTTAACCTTTTTATTGGATAAGGCATTTAAGATTAAAAATATGCCTTATGCAGGGGTTTTCATTTTGTGTATTATGAATTCTTTTATCCCGAAGTTTTGATCACAATGAACTTTTCT
>KK112917.1:854504-937635 GCA_000611955.2 Stegodyphus mimosarum
AGTGTAAAAAAAACAAAGGATAACAATAAATAATAAAGTGGTATTAAAGTAGTTCTTAGCTGTGAAAGCAAACCTTTACAATTAAGACAAATGACAACATCACTGCATTTTTTCGCCTCTCCGATCCTTTTTCACTAATGTAATAAGCACTGATATATTTTTTTGAAGTTTTGTAGGTTTTTTATTTTATTTTTATTTATTATTTTCAGAGTTTGTTTCATTCTAAGATTTTACATTTGAACATAAAATACAAGCTCTCTAAACAAATTATTCTCCAAAAATTCACAGAAAATAATCAATTAAATGGACATTACGCATTATGTAAAATGTCTTCAAATATTTTTAATGAGAAAATTGAAAAACTGATAAATAAACAATATGTTCACATAAAACTGATAAACAAATAATATTAAAAAATATGATTTGGAGAATACACGACTTCCTTTTTCAACCTACTGAATTGTACACAGTTTTTGCACTTCATTTAAATTTATTTCCTCGAATTATTTTAATTTCAATAACCGATCCCTCAAGACAAATTGAAAATGACATCAAAAAGCGCAAATTTTGAAATTAAATATCGCGGTCTTATTCCATTTCTTTATAAATGCACGGATGACGGTGTCCTTGTTTATTGGAAGGCATTGTGGATCAACAAGATTGCTTCTTAAAGCATCGCAAACATTTGCAATGGGATTCAGATCTGGAGGAAGTGCTGGCCATATGAGGTGTTAAATATCCTCGCTCGCTAAACGCTCCTGGACAACACGGAACATTCCAGCATGAGGCAGCAGAACATCATTAATACATAGTTGGAACGGTCATAGTTCCAGTTGCAACGTCATGGAGGATAGTACGGTCATCACTGATCATAGTGCCGGCCCATATCATGATACTGCATCTCGGAATTCGGTCCTTTCTCGGGCATTTTCTGCACAGTAAGCAGTACTACTCTCACGCCTGATCAGTTGGTGTTTATTATCCGGTAACAAATTAAACCTTCTCTCATCTGAGAATAGCACACAGGCTCAGTTCTGTTGGGTCCAATTACTTTGTAAACAGAAGGTACGTTGCTCTCTGGATAATGGAACGCGCACAACAGGGTAGAGGACGTATAGTACCTCTTCATGCAAACGTCTGCTACAGTTTTTCCAAAGATTTGCTTGCCCGTAGCAGCATTTAACTGAATTGCTACCTCCAAACTGTACTGCGCCAGTTCATTTTGTCGATTCTACTATGTACATATCTACTGCAGGCATCGTACTGTGAACATCACCTCCACCGTGTCGTTTACTACACATTTCATTTGTTTTAAATGACTTCCAAAGCCTTGAAACAGCACTGCGGCTCTCTTCAAGCTCCCTAGTAACATCTGTTATTTTCCGGCCTTGTTCAATCATGCTAATAGTACGGCAATGCATAAATTCATCTAAGTGATGTTTGAAAGATACCGAAAATTGTAAGTTTGTCAAATAATTCTTTCCCGTTAAATTTTGCTTTCGAACAACAGAAATCAATACGCATGAAATCCTTTATTTATTTAATAGCGCATCACTTGACGAACACGTTCGGCAATTCAAAATTTGTATACGCACAACATGTCTTACAACACTTACTGTTACCCACACTTATGCTAATTTCCTCCCTTCCATTTTGTGCTTACTATCGCTGCCGCTGTCGTCAGTCCTTAGGCGTCATCCACCAGTGTGTAAGTATACGAGCAAGGAGACCGCATTTAATGTTAGATTTCGTTGTTTGTGGAAAATTCATTTTTTTAATTTGACATTGCCAAAACATTAATATTTTAAACACTTCTGTAATTGGAAGTATATGACCATTTTAGACTATTGCAAAAATAAAGACTCGGTAAAAACTTGTAATCGGATAAGCAAGTTGGTATATGTATGTGTGTGTGCGTGTGTGTGTTATGGGATGATTTGTAGAAAGATGCAACGGATTGGTGATAGTTCTCTGCGTTGTGATAATTTGGAGAGGCTTTACTGAGTAGTTAGAAAGATGATACTGGAAGACAGATGTAGCAGTAAATTCCACAACTAATTTTATTGCTTGTAAATTAATTCTAAGTACCTGTATTCATTTTCATTATACATCATTATTATGGGTGCTCTATGCACCCTATAATTTTACACAGATTGTATTTTGTGAACCATGGGCATGTTAGCAGAGGCTGAGTGGCACTTCAGAAAGCGAAGTATCGTTTTAACGGCAAGAGAGCTAGAAGCAAAAGGTGAGCAGTTATCCAGTATGACAGCCTATTAAGAGAACGTTCCGGTTTAAGTTGCTTATTAACAGAAAATTTCAGTTCTCGAAATTTTTATTTCAAGTTTTGAATTAGTTATGTCATCAGCGTTGCGTCAAGAAACAGACATTACTGTATTTAGAGTAGAGAGGGGGAATTAAGGGGATATCCTGTAGTTTAAATTATAATTCCGATCTACATATTTTTATCTTATATGTACATGTATGCATATACGTTTAGTATTGTCAATTGCAATAAAAAAGAGACGTGCACAAATAGATGTTCTAGCAGTTCCATATACAAAATTTCAACCTTCTACGATTAATTGATTTTGAGTTGCCCGAGATACATACATACATACGTAGGTACTTACGTACAGACACGCAACGAAAAAAATGTTCTTTGAATCTATTTTAAATCCATTTTAAAATCCGTTTTTGAAAAAAAGATTTTTCTTATTCTGTGCGCACGCACAGACGTCACGCAAGAACACCATCCAAATGGATTCGGGAACGGAGAAAATGGATATTAACGCTGAAACATGATACCCTAAATTTTTCACGATTACAGAATACTTCCTTATTTCGTACAAGGAGGTAAAAGAAATTTAGAGACTGGAAATGTATCATAATTTTCAAGAATTAACAGAAATATGCTGTCTCTTTCTTTTAAATTAACCATAATAGAAGAAATAAAGGAAACACGCAAATTTACCCTTAAAATTTAACAGCAGTTTTATGTTTGCGTAGATTTTGGTCAAAGCTCTATCGATTTCGAGACCGATTAGTTACAGGTCCTTCTTCGTAAGGGGCTAAAAGTTTTGGCCTAGACATAGATTTACACGTCCTTATTATAGCATGATGAAGAAGTGACAGTATAAATGTAAGCATCATTTTTGAAACCCGAACAGAAGAATAAAGATTACATTTGACTAGTATAAATTTAGGAATAATATTATCAAACATTTCATATGCTTGAGGCGTCGATTCTTGTCTTGTAGCGTTTTAAACTAAAAGGGGAAAAACACAAAAAAGGAATAAATACTAAATTTATAAAATAGCTAGGAAACGATCAAAACCATTGAAACACGAAACTTCGTGAATGATACATTATTACGAAGAACCTAAAGATCGCAGTACAATACAAAATGAAACAAGCTATTGATACAGTAAAAGTTTTAGAAAATTAACAAAGAATTAGTCATAAAAATATCATGCGGAGATAAAATGATCTAAGATGAAAGAGAAATATAACTAAAAAGAAAAACTTACCAACTCCTGAAAATGAAATCAATCAATCAGTGTCAAATGGCGATAGAAAAGTAAAATGGCTCAAATAAACAACGAAACAAACTGAAAGAACTTACGAAAATACCGGTTCATAGTACTTGAGGAGAGAAATATGCCACTATAAAATTTACAATTAGGAAAAAGATCTGAAATTTTATTACTAGTTCTAAACAACTTTACTCGTGGATGCATAACTTCATTTATATAAACTCACTATGCATATCTTCATTACGTTACAGTGCCTCTCTCTTTTTTACAGGGATGTCACAGATACAGAAGTCCATGCGATTGCACTTTTGATTTCACTTATTTCTGTTGATTTCTTTTCACACATTTAAATTGTTAACTTGGAAAGAAAACTTTTGACAGCTCTGTGATGGAAAGATTCATATTCCAGGTTCTCTCGCGATGAAAGTCCATCCAGATTTAATAAGTAAATTCAACCAAGACTTTCCATGAACATTACTCTGACCTAATTATCCTTATTCCATTGATGATGAAGACGACATTATTTTAAATGGTCTCTCGATGATTCAAAAGAGAGACGGAATAGCTTGGTCTTCTCACATAAAATCTATGCTCATGAAACATTTGGTGAGCACTAAGTCTGCGTATGGGTGTTCCATGGGTTACCGACTGATCCCAAGCTTGTCCTACAGTTGTGTAAAGGTTTCTGCTTAAATATACGTTCCATATTCTTTAGATAATATTTTGTTCTCTTAGAGACGTCCAGCTTTATTTGATCCGCCTGGTGACTAACGACCACTCAGCATTATGGCCTTAATCTAAATGATGTCTTTTTATGTTAGGTGACCAAATGTCATTATGTTTAATAAATAAACATATGTGTGAGAGTCTCAGCATACGTCTTATAATTTACTCTCGTTTGCTTTATTTACAATTTCTATGCATGACTAAGTCTACTACAGTAGGTTATATTTTTAATTATTTTTATTTATTTTTTTTGCAGAATCTGATTACCGTAAATAAGATCATTTTATTCATTAGAAAATGAGTCCTTGTATAATTATTGACATTTTTACAATTATCGTACAATTTTGGGTCCAGATGGATCTCAAAGCTTCCCAGTTGATTCACATTTCCAGTATTAATGATGCTTACAAAAAAGAAAAAATACTTCTAAATTTTATTGCGAAGAATAATTTACATGTTTAACTCAAGAATTCTCTAATAATAATTTGTGTAAATATTTATATTTGAATCTAGCTTGGATATAATAGTTTGTCAGGTTTGAAATGGAAATAAAAAAAGACAATTAGAGAGGGTATAATGTTATTTTAATGAAAAATACTAATCGGAAGTTTTAATTCACTACATTTACTTTTTTCACAAAACATCCCTACATTTCAGCCATGATAATATCATGAACTGATATCATTGTCCCTTCAAATAATTTCATGAATTCCTATAGTAAAGAATTATGGAAAAAATCGGGGTACCTGTAATAGTTGGATATCTAAATGATTTAGAAATGCAGTTAAAACACCACTCATTAAAAATATTTGTATCTGAGTAACATGTTCTTGTGTTCATGTGATGTTACTACCACTATATTTAAATATTCATTGTCATTTTACATGGAGAAATAAATATTTTTTATAATAATACGATAACTTGAAATAATGTTTTTCAACTATTATTTGTGCGCCTAAGACCTTCTTATTTATTGTGTCATTGATATTTACGTGAAAATCTTAAATGCAAAGAGGCTTGTGAATAGTCATAACTTACAAAAGGAGTGCATCTGCTATTTACCATAGATCTCGTGCACCATTGGCAAAGGTAGACTTTGTGCAATTGTGCACGAGCTTAGCAAATTTGAAGGAATAACGTCTCGCATAATTTTTTTTATTTCCATTATACTCACAAAAGAACTTTCTATGCGAAGGATTTTTAACTCAGCGTACTCAGCCTATAGTACTCATAAATGTCTAACTCGTATTCGATATTCGATTTTCTATTTTTCGGCATGGAAGGACTCTTCATCGTCCACCAAATTGATGGAATACAGATGTGTATGAAGATAAAAAAAATTTATTTTTAATGTTATTTTAATTAACTAGTCAGTTAAAATGCTTAAAGGTCATAATGGTTCAGTAAAGTTTTTTTAGGCAATATTTTCAAATAGGAAAAACAAGTTGCTGCGTTTTGTATGAAAAGTATGTAAGCTGCCATATTTTGAACTAAAAGATAATATATATTTCGAAGTGGACTTGATTTTAATTGAGCAAATAAGAATACGCCAAAATTAAAAAAGAAAATTTTTTATTAAAGGTGACAACAGGATGGCGAATACAATTTATTTCATTCCCTTGCTGAAAATTTCACGGAAGTTCTCACGGCAACCATTTTCTCATAATGACAATCTCTGAAAATATAGTTAAATTGTGTGTTAAACCTTGGGTGATTATATTAAGGAGCTTTACTATATTCGATACTCAAGGATATATTCTTACAGTGCGACACAACTTCTGAGATGTAAAAGATAAGGAGCGAAAGAGCATTATTTCATAGGAGCCTATATTGTATTAAATTTAGGTTTATTTACTTAATAAAAAAAAGATTATGTTAATATTTTATGATAATATTACACCCGTTTTCAACATTTTTAGTTTTTTTGCGTTACAGGAATATTACCACAGCAGAGTTTATGTTTACCATAAATCTTGAAGCTGTGCATTGCAAAGTTAAGAATTAAAAAAGCGTCAAACAATTAAGGAGGGAGTTCAAGCAGTTATGCAAATTGAGTCGAACCTGAATTCGTGTTGCATTCAAAAGTAAGGATGACATATAGCACTCAGACTGACTAAACTTGAGCATTGCCATTTGAAAAAGCTTAAAATTTTCAGTAATATCGTTAAGTTCCATTACCGTAGTTTCCTTTTTCATGAATAAAAGAAAAAATCTTTAAATACAAGATGATAAAATTTACGAACAACAAAAAGTACTCCTTTATAATAAAAGAAGCACTCTGTACTCTATTTATATCAAAGAATAAACCGGAAATTTTAATGTCATAAAAAGAAAGATTTTCAGTTTTTAAAAACATAGTGTGTGGAATGTAAATTAGTTTAAGTGCTTTTGAATGTTTCAGGATTCTAAAAAGCAAAATGTTAAATGTTTATGTGGACTTTTTGAAACCTAAATCTGAGAAACAGTAAACTTCGAATTAAAATAGGTTACTATTAGTAAAGATCAGAATTTTGCTGGAATGTAATGCAATGTCTCTTCATCTCATAAAAGATTTGAGTTCAAACTTTCAAGTATATTTAAACAGTAATTGTCTGATAAAGAAATGTGCATGTATAAAACACATTCATTTCAAACACTGATAGCGACTGGCTTCCTACTTCTACCAAAAGTTTAACTTAATAGTCAGGTGCGTTGTATATCTTAGATATAAAATTTTATTTTTAGGGTTCTGGTTATATGGACGTTTAAATGAATGTCTTTCAGATCCTATGAGACTGTTAAGAGAATTATCTCTCAATCCAGTTAATGTGACAAAGTTCTGAGAAGGTTAAAATAATCTTTTAAACTTTTTGATTAAATAGAAGGCACCACTTGTGCGTACAAATAACTTCCACCCCTTGTAGGTATTTAAAATTTTGTGAGTTGAAATTAATCAGTTGAAAGTCAGGTAACATAGTCGGCGAGAACACAAAATGTCTACTTAAGTTTGAGTTGGCTCAAATATTTTCAGGGCCCGGTTTTAACGACGGCAAGAAACATAGATAAAGCCGGAATTATCTCTTGTAGAGCTGGCAATAGGACGTGTAGGTGAGGCTTACAAAAGCTCTAAAATACTCAACAACATACTTTCCTGGATGCCACATGTCAGGAATCTTAAGACTCGAATTAGCATCCTAAGCAACAACATGAGACTCATGACTTCACATAAATCGGGTATCTCATCTAAGTTACTAAATATTTGGACAGAACCATTACAGAAAGAATGATCAGTTACGGAGCGGCGATCTGGGGTGGTTGATTTACATCTCACATGAGCTGATCCATGCTCTCTATTCAGAGACAGCAGCTACTTCAAATATGGACGGTCTACCGCATCAAGTCAACACTAGCCCTACAACAACTGGCAGGAATTCCTCCCCTAGATTTGAGAGTTGAAACGTAGGCAGCTGTGGTAAGGTTTACCAGGCTGGGTCAAACTTAAAGACTTTGGGGGCCATAGTTATCAACACTTAAATTATGAAGAACAAAACATCTGCAATAACTTTCATCCAGCTGCTTTTAATCTCTCCGACGGTATCAGCATAAATCACCAACCAATTCAAAGCAACAATAATAACCTTTTTACAGATGGCTTCAAACCGGAGAACGGAACGGGCAGCGTCTACTGTTAACTGGAAAACAGCATTGTAACATTTCTTTGTAAGAGGAAACTAGGCTTGAACAACTCGGTATATCAAGCAGAGCTTCTAGCTATCAGTGCTGAAACAAGGTATGGGACATATGCCAACAGCAGAAATTCTCCGCATGCAGTGATTCGGCATCAAGACTGGCTGTTATCGAGGGCATAACAGCCGGAGTGCCTTGGTATAAAGAATTCAAAAACAACTTTTGGCAATGCCTATCACACAAAGACCCACTATCAGTTCCCGCTCATACAGGAATTCAAGGTAATGAAGCCGTTGACCTACTGGCCAAGCAGGCAGCCAATTGCTCTGATTTACTAGAATGACCAACAAAACTTCTCTGGTCTCACATTAAACGAACAACTTTGACGAGTTTGCTACAAAATTGGCAAAGTAGATGGACAGAGGAAGAGGTAGGACGAAGTACATATCGCTTACTGCTAAAAGGTAACATGGAAATAAAGACCCACCGTGCAAACCTAACACAATTCTTGACAGGTCTCGGTAGACCTCAACAGATTCAGACTTAGGGAAACCCCTTTCTGCGGATACGGAGAGGAGAGCGACACGAACCATTATTACTTTCATTGTGTACATACAAGAACCTGGCACTTAAAGAAAGCAGCGGACTGTGCCTGGGTGATGTGTTAGACGACTAGCATATTCAAAAACAGAATGTGTTAGACGACTGTGTTATGTTCAAAAACAGAATGTGTTAGAAGACTGTTTAAATGTGTTAGACGACTAACACATTCAAAAACAGAGTATTCCTTGGTTAAATAGAGAAACGTTCAAGACACTGCGTAAGCAGAAACAACCGTGAATAGTATTATGTTTCAAATGTTCAGAATTTAAAGCTGATAATTAGAATAATGCTTGGTGCCTGGAGTTATCAAGCTATCGGAACTGTTATTAATGCGTGATATTCAACTTTGTTACTTTGGAGTTTTCCCCGTTGTGATGGTTTATAATTCCGTTTGATTCCTGTCGTAGTCGGAAGCCATCGTAGCGGCGAACTCACTCACTAAAACGTTTGAAACCTTCGACTTAAAAAGTCTAGCCTACAAATCTGCATTCTAGTAAGGACTACCAGGATAAGGAGATGTTATAGTAGAGGATTTTATCATAACAATGGTTTAATTAAGATAAAACACCTTATGTTCTTTCATAAAGAAAAAACATATGACTGATAATATGCTGCTTTATTAAATTTTCAATAAGCTCAGTTTCGTAATTTATTTACTGGGTTGTCAAAATCAGCAGAACAAAAAATGTGCTGCTCGATTCTTTGCAGAAATATGTCTCAAATATCTTTCGTTTAGTAATATTGGTCTTCAAATTCCAAAATACATATTACGCAGTATCTTTTAATGTTTGCTTAGGAAATATAGTCTGCGAAGAACAACGTGTCAGAAACGTATCACATGACAGAAATTACCCAGCCCCACTGTGAAAAATCAGCGAGAGCCTTCAAACGCATTCAAAAGTCAAGACACTAAATGATCCCGAGTTAAGGAGCGTTGAGTGTATTTCTTCGCTGCAACGGATGTTAAGGGTAGAGCGGTAAAATTGCTGAACATTGGTACTTCGGTTCGAGGTTCGATTCCCACGAACGGGCTAGCTCCATGGGCCTTTTCGTACTTTTGCTCATGCATAATATGTATACGAGCCAGCTTCCCTTAAAAAGTCCTCCACCGATTCATCCCTACTTTCCGTGTAATGCTTAAAAGCTGAGCATATAAATAATAATAAAAAAAGGATGTTAAACTCTAGTATTCACATGACAGAAGGTATATATCATACTGGGTTTGCAAATTCTACAATATTATCTCTATTACTCTACCGTGATACGCAGCAATTTAATATTAGCTTAGCTGTTATTAAATCTATCTGGATTTCTCCTGACCTTATCTTCGTATAAATAGTTTTAATGTATGAATAGTTTTAGGCGTTTGAATTGTAATAATCGCCTCTTCTATATTTATAATCTTTTATAATACCTCGCGTAGCTACGCTACGTATTTCATCAAGGATCTGCATTATCAGCAGAATGTAACAAAATTGCTGTTGTCTCTAGAATACAGTGTCCAAACAGAATATGTTTTTTTCGCATTTATGCATCGGAATCGTCCAATATACTTATATACGAATTATTCTCATTTTGTATAACAAGTTTTACTTTGCTATATAAGTTTTAGCATTATATTTACAATGCAGAAATTTACATAGGTGAATGGATATACAAGGCCAATAAGCTATCTTGAGAGTTTTGCTGAGAAAACTAAGCACTGGACAAAAAACGCAGAGCTCAGGAGAAACAAATAATTATTTATGCCACTCATACGAATGAATAAATAAGTTTCATTGAGCCGTTAGAAAACTGAGCATAAAGAAAAAAAAACAATTTTATTGTTCTATTTAAGTAAAAAGCATGTAAAAAAACCTCGTTAATGTTACGTATTTTTAAAACCATGTTTGAGACTTTTCATTTCGTTATTATTTAAATTTTAATATAAAGCATTGGAATATAGAGTACCAAAATAGAACATAATCAAAATTAAACATTTCTGTAACTTTCTGCATTGGGAAAAGGCCTGGAATAGAAATAGCAAATTGATGTCATAAGTAACAACTTCATGCAACTTGTGTACAACAAAACATTTTTTTAAACAGACTTTCTGCCTTATAGGCACCAAGAATAAAGGAAACTCTACCATGGTTCTTTCAACAAGCAAGGAAACTGCCGTTATGTGTCATAGAAATGACGATACCTGAACATTATAACGTAGTAAAATACTATATAAATTTCACAGAAGTCATCAAAAAAAGAAATTTTAAAAACCAGTCGAAATAATTACGTTCCTCATAGCTGAAATATAAGAATAGAGTTATCTAAATAATTTTTAACAAATACATTTACTTTAAAAGCGAACAATCGAAAACAGCACACGTTTTTTAAGTTACTGTCAACGACTGCTCAGAAAATAATACCTTGTCAAAACGAAAGCACCCTGGCTTAGCGGTGATGAGAAAGAAAACATATATCTGATATTTTTATTATTTATAGTTTTAATAAACATATTTCTATTAGCTACAAAATAAATTAGTAAAATGCTTTTACCTTTTTGAACTTAACCTTGTTTTTTTGCACTAGTACTTTGGTTCGTATAAAACGAAGTTGCATAGCACGGAATTTTAGGAAGTTCCGTGTTATGCGGCTATTATTTTACGTTATTTTATACTGAGCTTTTTTTATGATATTCTAACTCATATGGGAATATTAATAGAAACTAAAGTTAAAAAATATTCTGAAGTATTGTTTTATTATTTTCGTTTATTGCTAGAAAAGAAAAGCTCAATTTATATTTTGTGTAACAACAAACTCTGGTTTTCATAATTAAGTACAGCTACTTCTTCAGTTTTCTTGAATCGTTATTTGGCGTTAGAAGTTTAATTAGAAAAAAGTATCTTTTTATTTATTAGATTCAAAAGATATCAAGAAAATTATTTATGCGCAATAGCATATTTCATATCCATATTTTTACTCTGTCACAGTTTTATTTGTTCAATACGGTATTTTCAAAATTTAAACATATATCATAACCGTGCGGAGAAAATCCATAATAAACAAGAGAATATTTTTTCGTTATCGTATAAATGCTTGTGATTTATTCTTTACTGTAAGATTCGCATTAAGTAAGAGCCAAATTTATTCTACAAAATAAACACTCTAGATATATTATTCTCAATATTCAGTAGGGTTTCGAGGACTATCAATGATAGTACCTAATTTAGACAGAATTAATGTGATAAGGGTTGAATAGTTAAATACATGCATACCTATATCTTGCAACGAAAAGTAACTAATAATAAAAAAATATCATAAAAGTATTCAGCCTCGAGTTTTACAGCGAAGAGATCTGTAACTTAGCGGAATATGGAAAGATTTTTTTTTCAAAATACTTCTAAAATAAAGTCATATGTATAATAAATAATAATGCTAGTTAACAAATTTAAATTTCTGTTAGCCACATGAAAACCGATAGGTGATTTTGAGTAAATCTCCTGAAAACCAAATGCCCATAAATATTTTGAACGCACTTTGTTTCGTATGATATGAGTAAGGTGGTTCTGGTAAAAGTAAGAAAATATTCAAATTGCGTTGATACATAAATAAAGTGGGTCCGTAACATTTAGCAGACAAGCACTTAGCCGACAGCCGTTAGCCGACAGAACATTTATCCAACACGGACAGTTAGTTTACAGGGCATTAAGCCGACATCTACGTCGGTTAACAAGACATTTAGCCGACAGAATATTTAACCCCCAAGACATTTAGCCGGAAGTGCATTTAAAAAGTATAGCCAACAGCACGTTATCAGTTTACAACGCACATATATAGGCAAAACATCATGCGACAAATATTTAGTAAAATGTGTTCATATTTTTCTAATAAAACACTGTTTACAGAGTATACAGCTTATTAAGGTTAAGGTTAAGGATTACAATACAGGGCTCAGACTATCCTGTTTCTTAGCAGAGCGTTGATAATTTAGTGGCAGCAAAGTAATAGCTGTTATACCACGTTTAATCAGTAATAACTGCTAAGCCGAAGCTCACGCTACAACAAGCACAGAGTTTGCCAACAGTCTCTAACTTTCCCTTCTAGAACTTGATACTTAAACCTTTCTTCCACTGATAGAATTTGCATTACTTCACGTGCGCTACCAAACGTAAATATTCTGGCATTGACAATTAGAGGAATGAGGGGTTATAGGAAAGAAACTTCAAATTAAAGTAAACTGGTTATTTAAAATAAATGTAAATCCCTACAAGTAGGCATGGTAATTGTGAACATAATATACGTAATTAAGAGTTTTCGTTAACAAACTGGTGTACTTCTTTCAAAAGTAAGTAACGAACATCTCTCCCTGAAATATTACATAGAGTATAGCCGTCATATAAGCTAGTTTACATCTTCTTTAAAGGAGATTGCAAAATTTATTTAAGACTGCTGACAGAAGAACCGATTTTGGGGAGACACTGACAAAGATATTACACAATGTTTATCAATCAATGGAGATATTTATGAAGTGGTATATTGATCAAAATACTTCTTTTCGGAAGTGTGAAGGTAATATTTGCTTGAAGTTCAGAACGTAAGCCAGAAGATCATTCGTCAAAATGACTTTCTGGTTTATACAATACCTAGCTGAGCATAGGAAGCTGGCACTTCTCCTGTAATTATTTTCAACCATAAGATAATTTCCAGACACACAAAAATATTTACTGCGTCAAAACGCAAAGGAAAATCTGGTCTTTCAATATAATTATTAAATACAAATGAAAAAATTTTGTACTTAAGTACTTTTAAATAACAACTCATAAATCACCTTCAAAGCATCCTCGTACTATCAGGGAAAAAAAGAATAAAACCGTTGCATAAATTCGCATATAATGATTATAATTATCCAATTTCAACAGTTTTTTCTTTATAGTACACAAGGGAGAAAGTCAAATCCTGAAAGAAAAAATACGGGTCGTGCGGTAATTATAAACTAATTACGCAATCGATTCAACGAAGGATAAAATTTTCGTGAAGATGAATTCAACACCTTACTCTGTAATAATGGATGCAAACGGTGTTCTTATTCAATTAAATCTAATGCGCGTTTAAATTGTTTAGTCTGTAAAAGAGAATAATTTTATTACAGTTTATTATATAATAAAAAATACTATTTATTGTTACGTAATTGAATTTATTCTCCTTCCTATTTTTATTCCATGATACATCGATTAAAAAATAATTTTTCGGAAGAAGTATCTAAAGCTGTGATGTGGATAATAAGATTGCTGTATCATTATTCAAGCATCACAATTTGAGATAAATAAGTTATAGGGATGATTATGAAATGAGCGTACTATTCAGTGTCACCTAATGATTTCTTTAGATGCATTATCTATTTAATAACTTCTTTTACTTGGTTTATCGAATAGAGTTACAACTGGGTAGAAGCTTACGAACAGTAGTTGGTGGAAATCAAATCACAAGCATTCCGTTGTGGCTGCTGAAAATATTTCTGACGGCAACCCATGAAAGGCAAGAAAATTATTGTTATTGAAGAAGAAAATTAGTTGACTTGGAGTAATTAGAAGTTTTTTAAAATGGAAGACGAAAAATGAGCAATGCCCTCGCCGTTACTCGAACCTGGACCTCACGAATACTACCGTTACACCCCGAAGGCATGTAGAAAGGAGGTAGAAAATACATTACAGACTTGCTGTGATAAAAACAGCATACCCAAAAATATGTGTATGAGCATAGTTGATTTTATACGTCTCCTGAGAAAATATAATTCTGATATTATTTTTTTTGCAGATATATTATATTATAACGCAGAACAGAATTGAGTAAAACAACCCTGTTTTACTCGATTCTGTTCTGCGTTATATTACTTCTGTGAAATAATATGGCTTGGTTACTTACTTGACTTGGAGAAATACTCGATGACTACCCATCTATCAAGTAATGCTAACGATGATACTGACATTTCCTTTATTTTATTTTCAATTAAATGCATTTGAATATCTGTACTTTCTTTTTCAAATAGACTTTATTTTCAGCTTTTGTAGTACAAATCAGAATGCTGATTGCCAAATGAACTACTAGATTAAACAATTAGAAAATTGATATAGTATCAACCTAAGTGAAAACTAAATTTAATATCTGTGTAGTAACCTACGATTAACGTATCCATGCGTTAAAATGTGTATCCATTCAGGTGGATCTGAGCGTTTATGTACTGAGGTCAATTTAAAGACTATTTTAAACAAAATAGTTGAAATATAATACATTTAAATATTTTCTCATATACTAAAGTGTTTCTAAGACATAAATGTTTTTATAGAGTAACAAATTTAAGGTATTTCTCCCGCCTTCTTAGCATGCCTTCGTGGTGTAGTGGTCAGCACGCTCGCCGAGTATTTGATACGTCCGTGGTTCGAGTCCCGGCGAGGATATTGCTCATTTTTCATTAATCCTGCTTCAAAATGACCTAATGTCTCTACACAGAATATAAAAGAGTTCGTTCTGAAATTAACTGATATAAAAGATTCGTTCTGAAATTACCGCATGGTTTCGTGGTATAATAGAAAGTACGCCGGGCTAATGCAGAAGCATTTTCTGGATAGTATAGCTTAACTTCTAAAAATGTATAGCCTGTCATCGCTGAATTTTCAAACGTATCAGAATGTACGATGTGTGTTTTAAATGTACGATAGTGCTTCGTGAAATGTTATAATATTAGATGTAAAATAAAAATAGACATAATTAACCCGGCTTGTATGAATATGATGGTACCACTCCCAAACTATACCGATTCGCGTATATTCGCTTAATTTAGAACTATACTCATTGAATACTCATATACACATTGAAATAATAATTGATTACTTGAAGAGAAACCAATGTTACGTTGAAGTCAACACTATTTATATCTTCCTTAAACATATACACCTCTAAAATAAACAAAGCGTATAAATGTTATGTCAAATAAAGGATTTTCCTATGATTGTCAGGAGTAAGAAGGAATGCGGAATGAACGGAACGGATTTATTTTAAACTAATAATGTCGCTAGATGGATTAAAATTTTCCCCGTCCTCTGAGTAAAATTTCTCAACACTTGCAATTAAATTTTCGTTGATTCAAATTTTATCGAAACTGATGACTGAAATCATTTGCAATCTTGTTGTGAAATGTGTCTAGAACTGAAAAATCCTAATTCTTTCTTAGTTGAGTAAACGCCAGCGAAGTTAAACGTATCGTCTCGAAACTGTGCACTTAGGTAGGAAGAAAACTAGAATATAGGCCATCAGCAATTTTGAATTTCAGTACTGTTTTTCTCCTTAAGGCGTCAGAGAAAACTGTGCAAGCAATGTCATTTAAATTATTTTGACCTATACCTCTGTTAAGGCGTTTGAATTTTTAATAACAAAAATTATATCCAATACTTGTTTCATTTTACCATCTGTGACATCTGTTTTTCTTTACCGCAATTCAAAGATCGAGTATTCTGTAAATTCACATGATGATGATTGATGCCCTACATATTAACACAATAAAACATTTGTGAACGAAATGAAAGCAATGCCCTCGCCGAAATTCGAACTTGCGACATCCCGATGGCCAGCTTTATAATTGCACCATGGGAGCATTTAGTAAAAAAGGAGAAAATTCCTTGCATTCTCCCATTTATAAAGCAAATGGTGAGTAGAAGACCTAACTGATAAATCCTGATGGTGACGAATTATTGTCTAACACATTTTAGATCAGGCACAACAAAAAAACCCATTAGGCTTATCAAAGCAGAGGATGCAATAAATCAACATTGTCCTTTCCAGTATGCGAAATCTGGACCTCCCAACTGCTAGCCGGACGTACTTTTAATTATACCACGAAAGCATGCAGCAAAAAAGGAGAAAATGTCTTACAGACTAATCAAATTAATACTTTTCAGTTTTTTATAATTGCGTTATAGGATTAGGCAGATAACTTTTAATGCGTCCGAAGATCATGTCGCACGCGTTGTACTGAGCAAACCTGCTGCACGATAAGAAGAGACTAGTTTTTTAGGATACCTGGATAATACTAATAATAATCAGAATCATGCTCTCACACGTTACTGTAATAGAGAGGGTGGGTAAACACACGTATACGCATTCAGGGCGCAAAAAAAGAATACACTGAAGTGAGTGAGTGAGTACGCCGTTAAGATGGCTTTCGACTACGGAGGTAAAAAATGTATTAAACGGAATTATATAGCACCATAGCGGAGAAATCTACTAAGTTAGAGCATTGAATATTATATGGTGATAGTAGTTTCTATGTTTTACAAAGTCTTTTTTGTCCAAAGCTAGTTCACACGTTCTGAGTACCTCAAACAAATGCTCATATTTATACCTGTTGTTAAATGAAAACAAGCCTTATTCTTCTATGATAAAATCACTAGTAGTTCAGAAAGTATTTAGCTTGATAACTGCAGACTCTAAGCATCATGCTGATTATATGCTTTAACTTCTGACCATTTCAAACATAAGGTTAATCACATAGGTTCCTGCTTGCGCAGTGCCTTGAAATTTTCTCTACTTTATCAATAATAATACGATAATCTGGCACTTAGGAAACGAACGAAGTGTGCCTGGGCAACACAGACATCCAACTCACTTTCTTTTTGAGTGAGTTGGATGTCTGTGTTGCCCAGGCACACTTCGTTCGTTTCCTAAGTGCCAGATTATCGTATTAATATAATGAAAGTAATAATTATCCGCGTCACCTTCCTCTCCGCACTCGCAGAAGTAAGTATCCTTAAGTCTATTGAAACATATGGAGAATGACTTGTCAAGTATGGTGTTAGGCTAACACGGTAGGTCTTGATTTCCACGTTAATGTTTGGCAATAAATGAAATGTCCTTCATCCTACCTCTGCCTTTGACCATCTACTTTTCCAGTTTTGTAGCAAGCTTATCAAAGTTGCTCCTTTAATGTGAGACCACGGAAGTTTAGTAAGACGTTCTAGTGATTCCGTGTCATTAGCTGCCTGTTTGGTCGGAAGATCCACAGCTCCATTGCCTTGCATCCCTGAATGAGAGAGTACCCATTTTAGAGTGGGCTTTTGTAAGATAGGCTATTTTTAAATTCGCTATATAGGCAGATATGCAGAAGCTATTTTTAAATTCGCTATATGAAGGGACGCCTGCTGTTTTGCCCTGAGACAGCCGCCAGACTTGATGCTGAATGGCCTCTGCTTGGCATGCCGAGTTATTCAATCCTAGTTTCCTCTCACACTCAAATATTACAGTACCATTTTCCAGTTTACAGAAGTCGCTGATCGTCCCTTTTTGGAGAAATCTGCATAAAAGTTGCGATAGCCACTTTGAATTGGTTCGTCATTTATGTTGATGCCGTCGAAGAGATTAAAAACATTTGGATGAAACGTTTTGCAGATGATTTGCTTCTCAAACAAGGTCTTCATGACAGCTCTTTAGCCGAGATTCGAATAAGGTAGAGCTAACCACGGTCATTAAAAATCTGAAGTTTATTTTATATTGGCTCTCAATATACGATATCGATGCGGATAAAGTAAAATAAATCCCAGTTACTGTTTGACAGTTCATAAACTCCGTGATATGACTTCCAGGATGTTGCCGGAAATGAATACGTAAAACACAAGTAATTTCAATTATTTCACTTCCAACGTCCGAAGAAACATTGTTGTATTATTTTCTAAATTCCCCATTATTTAATCAACTAAGTAGCGAATATTGATCCTAGATTAAACGCGTGGATGAAACGTGATCCCTAGTGATATCTGTGGCAGGCCTGCAACACTGACAATTACGCGCCTAATTGTGCAAAAGAAACGTACTCGCCTAACCCAGGGTTAAGTAGCAATTACAGTAACGAATGAATTGTATTATCTTTTAATTCGTAATGGTCTTCTTTCTTCTTACGGCGTTCCTTCGTGGTATAACCAGGAAGCACAACTGACTAGTCATCGGAAGGTCCAAAGTTCGGTCTCGGTGAGAGCAGTTCGCATTTTTTCACGCCTTCTGCTCCAAAACAAAATTCTTAAAGGTCTAAGTTCTATTTTTAATTGCATTATTTAAAACTATTCCATAAATAAATTTTTTTAGTTAATTACGGCGACACATACAACTTCATCCGCCAAAGAGAAGCATGGCCCATGAAGTACTTCTTAAGGGAAAATGGTACCGACCTTACATATGAGTAAAATCGCGAAAAAAACCACAACCCAGCCAGCCAGCCCGTTAGCCGAGATTCGAACACCGGGCTGAACTACCAGTATTCAGTGACTACAACTCGGCCACTGGTTACCCTCCATAAGCAGACTGTTTGTTTTATAATGAATTAGTTGAGTCAAAAAGCGTTCCTCGAAATATTTTTTTTTTAACATTTCGGTTTACACATTCACAAGTCTACTCATTTTTAATAATATTTAAGACCCATCTTTTGCGATTAATAGGTTTAAAAGTTCAATAATAATTACAGTTATGAAATGTTATGAGTATTTTAACAAATCATAATGTGAACAATATTACTTAAAAGCGCAGTGCAATAAAATAAAGAGTTCTGCTCTTTTGAAAATGCAGGTATCGACAAAAAAAATTGAATTGCACATAGTATTTTACAGTAGGAATATTTCATTTTTCAACTAGGGAATACTGATTTATCTAAATTATGATTATGGATGTAAGCTGTACAGTATCCCCATTCAAATGTTAGATGTAAGCCATGCCAAAATAGTTAAAATTTTGCGTTCAGATTGGCTGATATTTCAAAATATCATGAGATTTCTGAAACTTTGTTAAAAGAGTTAAATTTAATCTTCAAATATTATCCTCACCACGATATAATATCAAACGGTCGAAATTTAGTGACACACCGAAACCTTTAGTAAAAACTGAAATTTATTCTAAATGAATAAATACCTTAAGGTAATCAAAAATGTACAAAGTTTTCTCCTGTAAACTATTTCTTTAAAAAGAAAAATATTAGGTGTGAGCTTCATAAATGAGTGAAGGCAGTGTTTCATACACTATGCATGTAATGGTATTTTAAGAGAATAACGATAAAATTCTTCACATTGCAAACCTGGAATCTTTCTTAGCTCTGAAAAATTTATTAATGCAGCAATAATTCCTAAAGACATTTTCTAAGAATATGTTTTTGGAAGAAGAAATGTTCAATTTTTTTTTGTTTGTAAAGCGTCCGAAAAGCTTCGTAAAACGTATAGAGAAGATATCTTATTGCGTGACATTTAGTTCTTGTCACGTGATACGATGAATGATGCAAAAAGAGAATTTAAGTGACAGTGAAACTTTCGCTTAGAGCTATCTTTGTCGAGAATTTTTTTTTTTCTCGCTTGTGGGAAATTGTGCAGTGACGTGATACTCGCGTGTTATCTTTATTCGACTTTCTGTCAATTATTCAAAGAAGCTTTTTTCCTTTATCTTTATTATGAAACTCAGAAGATTTCCTTTTGATATCTAGATACGGAACACATTTTTGAATAGTCAAGGGAAAAAAAAACGAAATTCTTTTTGAGAACAAGATAGTAATTTGAGGTAGTTTCGTGAAAAAAAATTCTGAAGGAAACTCCAACAAATTTTCTTTATTTTTATGGTAAGAGTGGCATATTCTGATAACTAAAGGCATTGCGTGAGACAAAAAAAAATCTAAATTAAAATTTACTTCAAATTTCAGACGAGTTTTATACTTCAAAATTAGCTTTTAATTTTACAATTTGTTCGCATTATATTAATTCAATTGAAAGCCTTCGAATGTAATTCATTTTTTGAATGCTTACATTTTCGGATTTGTTTGTCAGATTTTTAGACTGCCTTCCGAATATTTAACTCTGGATGTTTCTTATGACTGTCCGTCAGGGAAAAGAATATCAGATAGTATGTTCAAAAGCAACTCGCTATTCAAAACTGTGCAACGGAATGGCTCATCTGCATTCCTCGAAGAAAGGTTGGTCATGTAGTATGCGATCTACCGCTTTTAATTTGTCATTTATTTATTACATGACTGCAATAAAACGCTGTTTTTAAGTACAGTAATTATAAATAAATACAAATACTTCAGAATACATAAATGAAAATAATTCCTTTAATAAATTTAATAAGCCATCAATTTTAATTCCGTTAAACTTAAATATCTCAAAAATAAATAAGCTTAGTTAACTATTTTATACGTATGAAATAATTTTTTTAAACATAAAAATAAATGCTGATATGTAATAATATATAAATGAAAACTGCTTCATTAATTAATTTAATAGCATTGTAGAGTCATTAGTTTATTTTGAAGCAGGAGACACGAAAAATGAGCAATGCCCTCGCCGGGACTCGAACCTGGACATCTCGAATGCGCGTTGAGTGTGCTTTCGTTATACCACGAAGGCATGTAGAAAGGAGAGAGAAATTACCTTATATACTACTTCTTTTAAAAAGAGAGTGGGGATTGCGAGACCCAATCGCCAAATCTTGATGGTGAAGAATCATCATCCGCCACCTTTTAGTTTGGGCGCCACTGTCATTTTATTATTATTTTGGTAGCAGGAGACATGCAAAATGTACAATGCCCTGGCTGGGACTCGAACCGGACCTTTCGAATACGTGCCAAATGTATTACCGTTACACCACGAAGGCATACAGAAAGGAGGGAGAAAATACCTTATTGAATTTTTAATTCTATTAAACGTAAATTTCAGTATCTAGAAAATAAAAAATTCAACAGCTTTCATATTTGAACATGCGACAAAATGGCGAGAAAAGAGATGATTGTCTAAATTTAGTTACGTCATCTAAGAAATTAATAACTAACTAAAAGCGGTAGGTCGTAGTAATTTAATTACTACCGAAACTTTTCATAGAATATTAGCGTTGACCTAACTTAGTTTAGTAGATCGCATTCTTGGCCAAATGAAATTGCTGGAAAACCGCGCTGACTCTGTGAAAAACTGCTACCTCAACAGTAGAAAAGCCCATATTTGTCAGTTCAATGGAGCGAAGAATACAATCTAAAAGATTTTCATGCGCAGGTACCACTAGGTTTTTATCTCTTTAAGCATAAATATTACAGAAATAGCACTTAAAATCGTGTCGTCGGCTTGCGATTTAGTGGATATGTTAGTAGTCCAATGAAGTCTTTATTCGTGGCTCAATAAATATTTTCTTTATAATCAGATTTTAAGCATGGTGTAGGGATCCTCATTTTATCTATTAACTTAGTGTTGAGGAACCTACTGAACTACTAAGCGAATAATCGCTCAAGTCAAAAAACAGAAACGTAGACTCGAGAAGGGTTAATTACCATTTATGGCTGAAAATAAAGTTTAACAGATGGCCCCTTTCCCAGAACGTACAACAAAGCCTCCACTTGGTCTTAAAAATGTAAGAAATAAGAACTTAAGTAGTAACTAACTAAAGTCATTTAGCCGAAGCTAACACAATTTCTAAACTAGTTGGCTCGTAATATTAAAGTAGCTAGAAAAGCTATCAAGGGCACGTAATACGGCCTAGCGTAGTAATAGCTTATAGAGACATAGCTGAAAGGCAAATGCACGCTATTCCGGAATCCTAATTCTCTCTGACGAAGTCAGTGGAACTTCGATTTAAATACTGTCTACTAATTTGCATTTAACGCGATTCTAAAAATTCATTCTGGTAGCGAATCGTAAGCTGAAGCTAAAAGAGGTAGGAAAGGTGAATAAAACTAAAAATAGCAGTTATAAACTTAGGATATACCTTAGAATGGAAAGAGCGAGAAACAAGCATCTAGCACAGCAACATTTCTGATCTTTAGTTTCAACAATCTTTAGTTTGGGCCGTCTGATGTAATGGGTTTTAGTTTTTTTGGGATATTACGCGGACGGAAACATATATTATAATATGCTTTAACGGCAGAATGATATCAGAATTCACTTGTAGACCAAGAAGGGAAAGGTATTCTTCGTATTCTCGAGACATCACTATCATTTAAATATCTTTGAAATGTGTTTAGAAAGCATTATCTGCAGCCAGTTCTGTCCAGTCACTAACAAACATGTTACTTCACTTAAAGAAATATCGTCGATTCGAAGCTTGTGCAAAAGGCAAGGAGTTGGTATCCCATATTAAGATGTGAGATTTCTTAGTATTGAATGCAAAATTATTTTCTGGCTTATCTTTTATGATATTTGGACATAATCAATTTTTTTCATTAATTCAAATTTTCTACTCCATGTTTAATTTTTGGAAAGCAGAGTAAGAAACCACCACTGAGTTTTACATTACATTTAAATATTTCTGACAGAAATATAATTAAGATATTGTTGTATCGATTCGTAAAATTTATTTTACCAAATTGAATCTGATAAAACCTACACAGATTGTTTCGTAATATTTAATGCGAAATTTTTGGGAGCAAACAATTGTCTGGATATGTATCTTAAAACCTAAAATTACAACATAAATTTTCAGTTTAAAAAACGTAATCACAATCTACATACATAGTTACATAATTGTGGAATCAGAGTTTTCCAAAATTCTATTTCGTACAGTTTTTTTAATATATATAAAGCGGTTTGAACATATAAGGGTCGTTTAAATGAAAGTGACAGTCGGAAATGAATGTGACATATATGACACATTATGACAATGTGGTGTTTTAATATGAATGCTTAAATATTATTGCTTTAAGTGTATCTTTATATTTTAAGACAAATTTATTTTAAAAAATAATCTGAAACGCTTTTAGCGGAAGCTCTTTTGAGGGGAATTATTTCTACTCACTTCGAAAAATGATCAATGGTAATGAGCAAATATCTAATTTTATTTTTATCTCTGAGTGGAGGGGACATAAAAGCTGCTTTTATGCAATTTGTGTATCTGGCCGAACAATAATTAGTATCCTTAACTAACTGCCAAATATTACAAGACTTGACTATTCGCTGAAAAATTTTTGTAGCTGCAAAAAATAAACAACATCCCTCTTTGGACTGTTTCCTTATTCCGAGATTGGATTAATTTGGTCCATCATGCAGTTCGTGCAAATTGCTTAATCTTAGACTCTCTGGATTAATCTTAATTCGTTATTATATTTGTTACTTTGAAGTAAAATAAAAGTTTGTCAATAATTTCATAATTTTCAGCTATTTTTCTCATACGAGTTATATCATGGTGTTCGAAGTGGTCGGAATCGTTTACATAATCAAAAATATTCTTTTATTCGGGATCTGTTTGTAGACCTGAAATAACTGTTTCCAAAGAATCCAAAATTTTTGAAATTAACATTTTACATTTCACTTCGTTACCCTCATCATCTAATTTAATTTTTGATAGAGCATCTGCTACCACATTTTCTTTACCGGGAATATGTTTAAATGTTAAATAGTATTTTTGCAGTTTAGGGCCTAGCTTATGATCCTCAGTGAATTAGTGAAAACTTAGACAAACTTACACAGGAAAAGAATGAGACCCAAACACTCCACTGCAAACTGAAGTATGGAAAAAGTGAAGAAAATCGCCAAGAACTAATTGAAACACATCCTTATCAAAAAACATATTATAAAAAGCAAAAAAATCCAAACTCAAATCATGGCACAATAAAGTAAAGTACAATAAAAGTATCTAAGGGCCACTTTACAAGCTCGCAGCAAACAAAACCTTCATGCGAACTCAGCTACACCTCTCCATGAACAACAATCCAAGCATCAAAACGCCGACGACGTAACGTGATCAACTCATAAGTCCGCCCTCAATGCAGTTCTACTAAAAGACAACCCTAAAGATGACGAAAAACTAAATAAGAACAAGGATTCAGAACTAGACAGGATCTCCAACAAAATTGCTAAATTAATACACGTCGCTAACAAGAATAAAATCCCTAAACTCTGCAACAACATACGTTCCTCAAACTGCTATAAAAGGGGACAAATCATTCTGTTCCCGGAAAAAAAATTCCCCGGATAGTCCTGAATCATACACGCCTAATCAACCTCAGGCCAGCAATCGTAAAAGTTCTAGAAATGTAATCTCAATAACTTCATTATCGGGCTTCCTTTCATATAGCATATTCACTAGTTTGACTTACGCAGGATAAACTCGGTAAGATGTTCAAATTTCCTTGATAAAAGCTGAAGAGTTCGGCTTCCAGCTTCACACGATCCTTCACTATCGGGAAGGCCTTCAGGAGTGCCGCTTTAAAATTCTCAAAATTATAGGTGAGGCTTCCGACTTCCCGGAGTAAGAATTTTCCGATCCCTTTCCACCAAGACTTCGCCTGTCCTCGGAGGGCACTGGAGGCGATGGCTACTTTTTGCCTTTCGGGTACCGGATGCAACTGAAAGTGTGTCTCAAGCAATTCAAGGAATGAAGTGACGATGTTTTTTCAGTCGACCACCACTGCTGGCTTGATAGCTGCTCGCATCGTCTGTATTAAAAAGCCAAATCCATGCAATGGGCTTGTCACCATTGGGTCTACGACTTCTGTCTCTAGTAGGGATGATTGTCTGTCCTGATTATTGGCCATTGGATGCGAATTAGAAGTTCGGGCGCTAGATGTAAATTTCTACTGTCCTTCTGTTCTGTAGAATCTTGAGAAGTAGTTATTGCACTGAAGAAAGGTTAAACCTGCCCTTTATTAAACTCTTTAACTCATTTACAATGCGTCAACTTGACGCTAACATACTACGCCTCAACGTGGGTGTAACTGAAACAGTATAATCAAACTTAAGAATTCAATATGTTCACAAATAGTAAAATTACACTGCAAGGCTCATATAATCCTGTAGCCTACAGCTTGTAGATGAGTCTAGTGGCAGCAAGATAATAGTGCTTAAGCCACGTCAAACCAGCAGTAACTGCTAAACAGAAGTTTGCGTATAAGCACGTACGGCAATTTTCCGGACTCTCTCTTTTTCTACTGGAACGTTGATATTTAACTTATTCTTCCACTGGTAAAATTTGCATTTCTTACGCGTGCTACCAAATTTAAATATTCCGGCCCTGACAATTAGGGGAATGAAGGCTTATAGGAAAGTAACTTAAAATTAAATGTAACTGGTTATTTAAAATAAATTTAAATCCCATCATTTGTCCATGCCAGAATTTAACAAACTTGGATAAAGGTCCTTTAAGACCTGTTACAAACTGATAAATTCTACAACTGACAAGATCTGAGTCCCGTTTCCATTCAAAATACTAAAATTTAACTGATCACAGAAGAAAATTTTGTCATCATCATAGTTCTGCTGAACATCTTTTGTCATCATCAATTGGGATTCAGTCAACTCCTTCCAGTCATCTGGAAAGAACATTCATAGAATACATGATTCTAAATAACATTTAAAATTCACAATACAGTCTTATTAAGTTTTAACCTTTACTCAGCGTCGTTTTCTCAGCTTTTTCGAACATTACTGTTTTTCATGCCACAATTATTCAATTCACATTCATGCTTAAATTTTAAACTCTAATCCCCTTTTGGTTCTCCACAATGTGTGGTGTGAAAACGCAAGTGTTTTATGTTATAGTGGACAAAATCTCCACCTAAACTCACATCGACTGTTAGCACATAACAACCTTCTTAGACACATCCTAAATTCATTTTTGTGTTCTCCATGAGCTAATAAACATGAAAATTAACTAGAATGTCGGCGGACAGCCCTACAAAACACATGCATACGAAAATATTTTCTACATTCATCTTAAAAGCATGCAAACTTTCGCTCAAAATCGCATGATTTGATTTAACTGAAATTTCTTTTGATCGAACTCGATAACATTAATTTTACATTTACTTTTACATTTTGAATTTTGAACACTAAGTACATATTACTCGTATATGCTCTTCTGAGCTTTAAACTTTCATTAAAAGTATCATTTAACACAACAGATATTTCAACCCTTTACACACAAATACTTTTAAGACAATAGAGAATAACATGAAAATTTTACTTAAATGGATACTTTTCTTCACCAAAAGTGCTAACCTAAAATAAATTTTCATTAACAAGTACTAATACGAAGCGGCTTGTATCAAGCCAAATCTTTTGGCGAGTTAACATAAACAGTCTTAGGACCGAACTACCGAAGAAAACCGAACTACTAGTTCTTTACCTAACATAACAATTCCATACTTTATGCTTTGTATTTAAAAGTCCGATTTTGTGTTAGAATAGCTATGTTAGAACAATTGCTATACATAAATCTAATATATATCCTAAGTCGCGCTTTCGAGACATGTAAAACACAAGTTAAATTTCGACAGTCAATCCAGTAGAACAGGAGAGATAGAACTGTCCCATGTTTTTGCTTGCAAGGTGTACCTTATGAATTATGTGTATTATATAAATGATAGGTACATTTATTAACCCAAATAATGTTTATCAAGTTACATAATCAAGTACCAAATCAGTTGTTCAGTCTAACGTCAGTCATTGGAACGTCTAATCAGTCACTGGAACGTTACCCTGCGAAAATGAACATAACTGTGCATGTTTTCAAGCAATAGTTTAAATGTTATATCATAAAGTTAGGCTAATACTTCTGCTAGAATGACCCATTAATGCCACTGGTGGCTGTTCTGTATGTCACAGGGTATTCTGAATATTTATTAAACGTAATAATAGCCTTTTGACCCATAAAAAGTTCGGACGCGTGGAAGGAGTCATATCCGGTAAATCACCGGTTTAAATCACCCAAAAATACCTCAAGATTTCATGCTTTGCCCAACAGGTCGCTCACAATACCCCTAGAAAGGTCTTTCCTCTGGACAGTTACTGTGAAGGAACAGTATCTGTAAAATCTCATAGCAAAGTCATGGTGTCCCTCAAATTTTCAGCTGTTCTCAATTGTCCGTCGGTCATAAGCACGGCTCCTACTGCCGAATCTGATGCATCTGCGGAGATTTCTAATTACTGTCCGCGTCAGAGAATTTCAAAACTACACGGGACCCTGAATTAATGCCGCTATAAGTCTTTCAAAAGTGTTGTTTACTTCTGCCCACCGGCGAACAGGCCTCCCTTTTTTTTAAAGTTGATAGTGATTTCTTTATATAAGGACAATTTTTGACAGTCATATTAAATGGAACACAAACCCAACAATGCAGTCATCTTTCCTGCGGTATCAGGTAGAGCGTAATTTACTTATTCCTACAGTTTTAGAATTTTTAGTTGAGATTCCATTTTTAAATATTTTATGACCCATGTAACGAAGTTATTTGGTCGCAAACTGACAATGGCCGAATTTAAACCTGCTTTTTTTTAGAAGCGAAAGACGTTTGTGTAATTTCCGAATATGTTCATCAATTTTCTCGCTAGTAACTAATATGCCATGTAAAAAAATAAACGTAGATTTTTCCAAGGACAGGTCTTAGAATAATACCCGTAGCTCTTTGAAACTTGTCGGAAGTTCCGCGTAAGTCAAACGGCATTCTAAGGAAGGTATAACCTCGTGATTCATTAAGGAATGCGGTTACAACTCGTCTTCTGGTTTCATACGGATCTGATTATATCCAGAGGTGAGATCTAGCTTCGTCGTGTATTCTGTGGATTTATTCTTCGAATGATTTTCTCAGTTATTGGTAATGGGTAAACTGGATATTTTGTAATGCTATTTAGTTTCCTAAGCTCAACGGCAAAACGTCATGCATTAAAATCCGTAATTATTTTTCTTTAAGCACAGTATTACAAGGCTACTTATGGGTATTTTAATTTTATTCTTTATCATTTCTGCAATATGCTTTTCAATAATTCCTTCTTTGATCTTAGCACAGCGGTAAGGTTTTGCTCAGAGGGGGAAAAGTTTTTTCTATACCGCGATTTATCACGTAATTTACCCTGGGATCTCATCAAATGCATCTCAAAATTTTCTTACTAACTGCTCCAGCTTCGCTTTTTTGTCCGTGTTTAATTCCTGAAATTAGATAGTTGTTGTCGTTTTTTTTTATTGACATTGCCCTCCGTGTCAAGTTGCAGAATAGCTTCCTGAAAATTAATTTTTGCCACCATAATTTCTAAGAAATTCATCCTTAATCTATGATAGTTATAGATTTTTCTAAAACATTTTCTGCCGAAAACGTAATTTGTGCCATTTTGTCCAATAATGCATCTGCTAGTACATTGTTTAACAGAATTTCAATCACTGGGAGGAACAACACTGTATTTAAATTTATCTGTGGAAAACTTTTTTTTTCTTTCTACGCAAGTGTACTGTCTGTATTTCAGTCCCGAGATTACTTTAAATCCTTTGCCATCAGCGGGTTAAAATGTCTTCTTGTAATCAAAACGTCTACTGTCATCAACCCTTGCGTTTATTTCCGCTACAGATTTTCGAAAATAACCGCTCAACTTCGGCTCGTATTCCGATGTACGCGCACTTAATGACACTCGCTTGCTTTCGAACTTCACCGCGTGCCCAAATAATTGTCCTAGCGTACTAGGGTTTTGTAATTCCAAAATTCAATCATGAATTTGAAGCAACAAGCTAGGCAGTAGTATTTGGATAACTCTGCACCGGAATTTTTCTCATGCTTGAAGTTCACAACTTGTATTTTCTTTAATATAAACTCAATCAATTCTTCAACCCCAGTTTGATATCTGCCTAACAGTTCCATCCTAACTTCGCTCTACATTTCACCATGGGGAATGCTTTCACAAGGGCGGTTTCAAACACTTCAAACTTCTGACTGCTTTATTCTCCCAACAAAAATTTACTATGCATTTGTAATAGCACTGTAGCTGTCCTCAAAGCGTGGAGATTGCTGTCGTGATCATCTGTATTTTTTCAATTGGATAAATTGGAAAAGTGAGAATCTAATTGTTCCAGAAAAGTTACTACCAAACTTCTGCCATGAAAAATAGTAGTTGGTTTCATCGTCTACGATCGTCTTATGCCTACGGTTGGAGCCTGTAATTTTTTTTTGGGGGGGGGAGGAGCAAACTAAATGTTGCTGGTTTTTTGCAGCATGATCGATAATTTTTCCGGTTGCCATGTGTGGGGTTTTACTTGATCTTGAACTGGTAATTAGTCTAGTTATCCCAACAGACGTGAAGCGCTATCGCTAGGTCTGAAGGATTATAAATCTGGAGAAGGTTTTAAAAAACCTTTTATTTAAACAGCATTTAAAACATAAACGCACTTTCTTTTGTTAGCAATATCAGCCACAGCTGGTGCTGATGCAACTAAAGAGAACAGTACGATTAAGTTAAACTCTGAACAGTAGTCAACGGCTGCACAATATATATACTCGAAGCTTGCTCACTAATTATGTTAGAAAATAAATATCAAAGTGTTGTCAACAACATGCTGCAAATCTGAATATTTATAATAATCAGAACTCGCAGGAACTAAACGCAGCGTCATCAAGTAGCATCAATGTAAATTTACGTTACTTTGAACCGTAGGCCTGTCTGAGAAATTCTGATTTCATCGTTGGAATCAGCACCCTAAAATGCATAACCATTAAACCGTAAAATGCTAAGTAACGAAGAAGTCTTTCTCTACAATAAAATAATTTTCCATCAGCAAAATTAGCACTTTCATTACCATTTTGAGGTGCGAATCGATGCTTAAAAAATTCCGTTTCTTAAGAGAAAACGAAGCCTTGGAAACCTATTTCTTAATTGGAAGATAATTAATTGTTTCGTTAACCATATGATGGCATGGCAATGACACATGTTCAAAAGATTTCCTTTGAAGAATCAATTAAAAATGCAGCCAAGCAAATAACATATGCAACTACGACGAATGCATTTGATAAAATGTTCCATTCTTCTTCTTTTCCTCTTTTCTGTGTTCTTTTTTTTGTGTGTGTAATTAGCACTTAATATGTGCTTATGATAGATGTTAACTTATAATTTATACTACGTGAAGTCACTGAGTAATTTAAAAATGTGATTCTAAAAATTTTGATTACATTACTTTGCAAAATGAAATTTTTGTATGCTTTCAAAGTAAATAACACAAAAGTACTATTTAAACTCAGTACTGAAAAGCAATTTACGCATTCTTTAACTAAATAATCTGCCAAAAGTCTAAAAATATAAATACGTTAAGGTTATTTTTAAACTGCTAGCAGAAACTAAAATTATAATCATTTGCAACAAGCTTCTAGTCCATTAAAATATGCTAAACGTATTCTCGCATGGACAGTTTTCTTAAACTCTGCCCTTTTCAAAGTGTTATTACTAAACAAATCTTTTTTTAGTGAGAAGTAAAGGGTTTAGATCTTAGGACGAAAATAGACATATTGATCCTAAAAATCCAATATATCTGTCACGAACACAGTTCAGATTGTTCACAATTCTTTGCATTTTTGAAACTGAGTTTATCTTGTTTTGCATAGATGGAGAAACATGTCTAAAACTTACGAAAGTAGTTTATTTTACCTTTAGTGCAGCGAAACTGAGCGACAGCCGTAAACCTTAGGTTTCTTAAAGAGCTCAGCTGCTTACAATATAATGCACAAAACCTATGCGTGTCAGATTCAAAAAATGTCTTATTTTGTTCATTCGCTGCGTTAAATTATGCAAACAGAAGGCAATTGTTTGAAACATTTCTTAAGCTTTTATACAGAGACCCCCACTAGGTTTAAGTTTATTCCCACGTGTTTACTTTTATTACTATTCAAAATATTTGTTTTTTTATATATTTTATATTACAATAATGCGAAATGCGCACTGTAAAAGTTTTATAATCGCTGAAAGTAAAACAAAGGCTTGCAGTTTAAAGTTGAGAAACCTTCTGTTTTTCACATCCTTGTACGAAGTAAAGGAAGTGTTGCAATCACGAAAAATTCCGGGTATCATATTTCAACGAAAATATCCATTTTGACCGCTATCGAATGCAATTTAACATGTTTTTGCGTGACATCCGGACGTAAGGACAAAATAAAAGGCTCTTTTTCCCCAAACGAATTATAAAACTGATTTAAAATGGATTCTGAAGAGACTTTTTTTCCCTGGCGTCTATACTTACGTGCGTATGTATGTAACTCAAAAACTCAAAAACCGGTAACCTCAGAACGTTGAAATTTTGTATATAGGACTCCTATAACATATAGTTGTGCACCTCTCTTTTTGGTTGCAATCGGTCTCACCAAACGTGTGTATATATATATATATATATATATATACCAATTCTGTTACTCTGCTCAGTGAGCTGAGTTTTGTATTCTTAGATTTTGGTAAATTGCGCATTTTTTGTTTTAAATATGATTGAATTATGATGTTCTTATCTTCCGGTTAATGGTTTTATGCCTTTAGCTAATCTGCATTAAATAGTTGTAGAATTAGCAACAACTTAAAAGTTGTTTAAGTGCGGTTAAGCCTAATTTTTCGTACCATACCAGCCGTATTTCTTTACATTTGAGAATTGGTTACATTTGAGCAGAACAGTGAATTAAGTCTTTTTCACTTTTAGTATATTTTTGCCGCGTGGGACCAAAGAGAAAAGTTTAGTTTTGTGCACCGAAAAATCTGCCTTCTTGACTGCTGGCCGAATTGCTTGTTTTTGCATAGAAACTCTAATTTTAATTGCAAAAGTTGTTTTTTTAATTGTTTTAACGGTATATGGTGTTTTATGTCTTTCTATATCTTTCAATTTTTAATGAACGTATTTTGAGTTTTTATGTATTTTTTCCTTGCCGCGAAGTGAGAACCGAATTAATTGAATGATAAATATATCTCTAATGAAATTCGAGGAAATATGTTTAAATGAAGTGCAGCCAAAATTGCGTATATTTCGTACAAGGAAGTTATATTGTGTACACAACAGATTTTTTCTAGCAATAGTAATAAATTGTCAAGAAATAGAATTCATCCAAATGAAAAAATCTTTGCCAGAATACATTTGCCCCTTGAAGAAGAGAAAATATAAGATATCATAGGAAGGAACAGAGTGTATCCGAAACATGAGCATCAATACGAGGTTCAATTTTGTCTGATGTACTGCATTTCTATTCCATATATTACGTAGTTAAGTAGTTAGATGAATGCAGAAAACTTTTTCCAGTTTAGAAGGCATCTGTTCCCTGCAGAACTTACAATCTCAGAATGTACAGGTCCAAAACATTAATTACTCGCAACATCGTTTGGGAAAATGAAAAGGAGATCTTGAAAAAGAAAGATGAACACATCTCTTTAGAAATGACATATCTCTAATAATAGAACAATACGAGAATGAATTTATGAATATATTTCGATAAATATTTATTCACTACATTCATTTGGTCATTTCAAAAGGAAGAAAGTATAATGAAGAATAGGAAAAAGCTAATTTTGATGATGAAACGCTGTACCTCCGAAGTGCATATTATCTCTTATAATATATATAAAACATATAGTCAATTTAAATTCATATCCCTTTAAAATAGCAAAGTATAAAGGCACGTAAAAATTTTTTTACAAAACGTCAAGGAATCAAAGTACCATGAAAGTCATAAAGAGGTAATTTACATTTCTTGTGGCATCTTCTTCAAAGGGTTAGTACCCAGAGAACTGTAAAAGCCATAGCATATTTCTGAACTAACAAATGAACAACAGTAGTTTTCAGTTCTTGGTTTAGCTACTGGTTTCATTGACTATCGTTTTCCTTTTTATATCCTAAACGCTGTGGTCGTTTAATTAATGGCTGAAATATAAAGAGTATTTTATAAATGTCCAATTTGATAGCCTTTCTTGTCTAGACTGTTATGTCTCCATCCTAATTTTCATGACAGAACTGCTTTCCGTAAAATTTGAAAACGTATTGATTCCTATTTCTCTTCCATAATTTTCGAGAGTCCATCAATCGTGGTGAGTTTCCACTTAGAAAACATTCCTTTCCAGAAACCAGAGGCACAATGGATGAAACGTCAGGATACTCTGTAGGTAACCGTTAAAAAGGTATATATTTAATAGCTCTGTCAGTCTTCATTGTTTCGAGGAATACAGTGGAACATTTCAAAATACGATTTATTGCTTTGTCTTAATGGAGTTTCATTCTTTGAAAGTCATCGGGATAAAGAAATAGAATCTATTCTGTAAATACCGGACATAAAATTTTCTCTTGATATTAAGTTCAACTTATTTTAATATTTCTTTTCACTCTTCTTATTTTTAATTTCCCAGTCTAAGAGAATTCTGCAACTATCATACACCCTTTACCGAAACTTTCTTTGCTTTGAGGAACCAGATTTATACATTTTTTCTCTTTGTTTTCGATCATAAGTGTACCTTTTCTTGTTGCAGTTATTTAGGTAGAACCATGCTTCATTAATGCACTTCCATTTTTTCCCGGTAAATAGTTTTCATATAGGGATTTATATGTTGTTCTGCTTTGAGCCACATGTCTCGGAAAAAAACCTATGACCATTTTATTTTTTAGCTATTCTAGATTGTATATGTTGGTTCATTATTGTTGCTTCGCGGTATCTTAAATTTAAATTAATAAAGATTAAGAATGCAACATTGTTGACTGTATACTTCACCTTTTTATTCAGCGATCGAACATCACTCAGCGAAGCAAAAGCGAGAGTGTCATAATTAGCGGTTACAAAAATGCGAGCTGCGCAATGTGAACTGTGCAGTGCGAAATACGTTCTCGGAGCCAGACAGATGATCTGGTGGCCGAAACAATAATTTTATTTTTGTTTGCATAAATATATTTAAAGACTTTGCAATTGATTTCCGCCGCAGCGTATTATCTCTTGTTATCAAAGATTTAACTTTAGAAACATTAGAAACAGTGCATACTTTTTCAAGTACTTTTTTGGAATCGTTTTTACATGTAGATGTAATAACTAAAGATATTTATATTTTCGATTAAGGATGTTGAATATTTCGTACTTAGAAATTTTAATACCATGCATTTCTCAAAGTTTTTGAATGAGAGAAAAAAGATATTTCTTTTGGAAAGGACAGAAACAACACTTATAATGATAATTGGAATGAAATGATTTTACAATACTGAAGAAATTTTTGTAAAATATAGTCGAATTATTTCATTAATATTAGTGAAATTAATCCTAGAGGATAATTTCGTACGATCTCTCTATTACTTTAGCATAGCCATTTAACAGATATAGTTGAACAGAAAAAATAGCGATTGAACAGATAAAATAGCTATTGAGTAGAAGCATAGCCGTTTTGGCAGGGATTATATATCTCGAAACTTTAAGAATGCTAATTCTGTGTTGATATTTCAAGATCAGCAGCAAGATAATAAATTCATTTGAAAACTATTTAAACTTCTGAACGATTTTCTTATTACCAATGGAGGGACGTGATACTGCATTGTTTATTGCTTATTTAGGATGCAGAATTGAATGATAGTGTGCATTATAATGGTATTAGAAGAAATTCATCAATAACTAAATCAGCAACTAATCACTCAGTAATTAATTAATAAATGGGAACTTAATAATGATCAAATGGATATAGAAAATACGCATCTTTTTTTAGATTATATAAAAGAAGAATACTTTAACTAAAAATAAAAAGATTAATGTTTTGTTGCCGGCGTACGGTTTCGTAACAGATAGAATGCACAAGTCCGATAATAGGTTAATAAAATTTATTCTTATCAAAAGAAATATATCAGAACGTTGTAATTTTCCTCAGAGCTATTCATACAAGTATTCACAATATCACGCAGTGTAATCAGTAATTATGCTTCAAACTATTAAAAACTTTAAAATACAACGCAATGCAATGGGTATCTAAAGAGAAAGCTAACTCCGATTTATCTCAGTTCACGCGAAAGTACAGCTCGCAACAACAGTAACTAAGCAACTGACTAAAACGCTCTCTCTCCGGCCTTTTATAAATTTCAAGTGGACGCGAGATATTTCTGGTACTTTCTGCTTCTCGAGATTTCTGGAAAACAATAAGAAGATGGAATTACGGTTACAGTCAACATAATGGTCAGTTACACTTATTCAATTTCAATACAAATTGTCGAGATATCCATTTATTCAATGTAAAATGCAAGTGCTCTTATATTTTTACATTTCCGGTAAAACTTTTTCTCAAAATTTGTCTCGCGTAGAATTGCATGGGGAAGTACAATAATTTTAATCATAATTCTGCTAAAATTACTTATCTAAATAAAAATGAGTAACGCTGCCCATTTCACTGCCCATTTGATGAGGAAAATTGGTTCATATTCACGTGACACCTCAAGAAAACCATAAATGTGCTCATTTAGCATTGAAATCTATTCGAATTATATGTGCTCACAGTCTTATCCACTTCGCCAGTGGTTAACGACGTTAAAATGCTGTGAAGGAAGAACGCAACGCTACAAAGAATGAATAATATAGCGAATTTGTAACTCTTAAAACGCAAAAGCTAACTCCGATTTATCTCAGTTCACGCGAAAGTACAGCTCGCAACAACAGTAACTAAGCAACTGACTTAACGTTCGAACGTTCAAGAATTGCAATTTTCTCTCAAAATTGCAATTCTTGAACGTTTATTAATGATAATGTGGAATGAAATGATTGAGAATATATTAAAGTAGATCGATAATTAAGTTGCTGAAAGATTCTAACTGCCTGTAGCAATTAATAAACTGCTCATCGAATATTATTTTTTCACAATAAAAACTTAATTATTTTTATTCGAATGCTTTGGTGACGAACTTCATTCATATTAAAAGAACATAGTGACTGCGTATTGTAAAATTATGTGCATTTAATTTCTTGAAATTAAAAACCACACGAAGTAAACCATATGTTTATTGGCCTTAAAATCATCTAAATTTTATTCTTTCCGTTTTTTAGCCATTTTATGTTATTTTACAGCATCACCACTTATCCAGGCGTCCTCCCCCATCACCAGTTTTGAGACTTATTGCCCTTTCTCGGGCATAATGCCCTTCATTAAACTTGCACAGTAAAACAGGACAGTATAACATATTAAAAGATTTAAGAAACATTTATGTATACTTGCACAAAAAAAATGAAACAGTTCGATATCTCCTGTTTTACTGAGCCGATTGACAAAATTCAAATTGCGTTTTTCATGTCTCGAAAGCGCGACTTAGGATAAGTATTAGATTTATATATAGCGTTTTTCTAATATAGGTATTTTCTTACAAAATCGGACTTCTTCTGAAATGACATGCCAATATTTTTCCATATTTCGATTGTACGACTCAAATTAGGCCAAACTACCAAAGTTTGTAAAACTCTCACGAGTAGTTTTTAATAAATTACCTCTTAAAATTTTAGAACCTCCATGGTAACTGAATTTGATATGTGTTTATTAATATCGTTTTTTATTAAACTTACTTGATTCTTTCTTTCACATTTCGAAATTTAGATTTGTTCCAAACAAAATTCACCGATTCCTTATAATTTATTTTGAAAATTTATATTTTTGAATAATTTTTATAAATTTTCCGAAAAACATTTTAATTATGATCTATAAAATTTTTACCGTCATCTTAACGTAGGCATATTTCTAAGCATACATGCAAAAAATTTGAGTATTTTATTCAAAATTTCCTATGATATACGTGAATTTATATATTTGCGCGCTTTGAAATTTGGCAAATTTCTTAAAAGCGATAATAACATAAATGTGGTTGACGCAGTTTGTTAAAATTATTTTAAATTATGAACGATAACTTTTTTCCCGCTCGTCAGCAAAGAAAAAAATCTGATGTGTACACCACGTAACTTCCTCGTATGGAATATTAAATTATACGCAATTTTCCTGCATTACATTTAAACATATTGAATTAACATTTAAACATATTGAATTAACAGTTAAAGAATTTTGAATTAAATCTCCTTCGTCAATAGCACATAAACCACAACAGAATAAATGCATTCTTTAAAGGTCACTATATTAATTTACCATAGCCACACTTCGGCGCTAAACACAGACGATTTCACAGACGATTCTGGGCTGCTTACCGAATGCGCATGCGCTACTTATCAATTCAGTTCTCACTTCGCGATAAGGCAAAAATACATAAAAATTCAAAATATTTTCATTACAAATTGAAAGATATAAAAAAACATAAAATACCAAGTACAGTTAAAACAATTAAAAAAAGATTTTTACAATTAAAATTACAATTTGTATGCAAAAACATGCTAATAACTTAAATGATAATTTCAGAATGAATCAAGCATAATTTAATTCGCAAAAATAATAATAAAAATATCTGAAAGGTTTCAGATTTTAAATGACGTTCAAAGGGGCGTTTTTTAAACATTTTGTATGTTACTTTTATTTATTGAATATCACGCTCTTCTCATTTAAAACATAAAATTCAGTTAAAGAACAATACCGCAAAATAATTTTAAACTGAGCATAGCTTTAGAATTTCCTGTACACAGTCTCACTCGCTGCAGATAAAAATGTTTTTTTTTTCTGTACAACGTTGCCATTGCCCGCTTTGAAATACTTGAGTTTGTTAATCAAAAATTCGTTAAAGTTTTACAAAATATGAAATCGTTAATAAAACAAATTCCAAATTTGGGCTTCCAGATGCCTATATTCGCAGCAGAATTACGGCATTCAAAATTCGATGGCTTTAGGTACCGTCGTTTTATCACAATTCGAGAAACATACATACATTTATGCACATGCTTCATTATTTAATTTCTTTAAATATAATACAGGGCTGCAATATTTTGTGGCAACAGTTTGAAAAGTGATACAGACTTTTAATGTTTCCGACGCAAAATCGCAAAACGAAAGCAATAGTCCTCCAGGGACAAAGTCCCTTTGGACTAATAATAAAAGAAGACGTTACTTTGTTGTTGCGAAGCTTAGTTTCTCTAGATTGGCAGCAAATCGACTATTCTGCTAAGCTTCATATGTAAACAATTATGAGCGCTATAGCCAAAAATTAGGCTTAGCCGCACATAAAAAAACTTTTTAATTTGTTCATAATTCCACAATTGTTGCATGCAGGTTAACTAAAGGCATAAATTCTTAACGGAAAGATTAAAAAAACATAATTCAATCATTTTTAAAGCTAAAAATATGCAATTTACAAGCATATAAGAATAAAGAAAGTGGACTCATTGAGCCGAGTAACAGAGTGGATAAATACTTTTAGTGCCAATTGCACCCAAAATGCGAGGTACACATCCACATGTTATAGCAGTCCTGTATGCAAAATTGCAGCGTTCTGAGGCTAGTCGTTTTTGAGTTATGCGAGATACGTTCTTACATAGGTATGTAATACGTAAAATTTTAAAACTGATTTAAAATCTCTTTAGAATCCATTTTAAATCAGTTTTATAATTTTTGGGGGCAAAAAGAGTCCTTTATTCTGTCCTTACGTTTAGATATTACGCAAAAACATCATTAAGTTCCATTCGATAGCGGTCAAAATGGATATTTTCGTTGAAATATGAGACTCGAAATTTTTCGCGATTACGATACTTCCTTTTTACGTTCTACTTCGTACAAGGAAGTAAAGAGAAAAGGAAAAAAGGTTGCTATTATAAATTAAGAAGTTCGCTAAGTAAATTATTCTTGGCGAAAACTGAAAAAAAAAACCGCCAAGATAAATTTTCTAATTTCTCCGTTAATTTCGTACCAAATTTTACAAAATTTAATATTTAGCATACATTGAGCCGTAGAATCAAAATGTGGAAGAAAATTGGCATGTCATTTCAGAAAAAGTCCGATTTTGTGTCAAAATACCTATGTTAGAATTCTGCTATATATGCATCTAATATATATCATAAGTCGCGCTTTTGAGACATGAAAAACGCAATTTGAATTTCATCAATCGACCCAGTAGAATGAGAGATAAAGAATTGTCTCATTTTTTTTTCGCAAATGTACATAAATTTTTCCTAAATCATCGAGTATGTTCTACTGTCCTGTTTTACTGTGCAAGTTAAATGAAGGGCATAATCCCGAGAAAGGGCAATAAGTCTCAAAACTGGTGACTGGCGAGGTCGCCTGTATAATTGGTGATGCTGTAAAGTAACATAAAATGGCTAAAAAAACGGAAAGAATAAAATTTAGATGATTTTAAGGCCAATAAACACATAATTTACTTCGTTCATTTTTAACCAGCACAATTGTGTCTTGAATGAACACACTAACGATTGCGATGAATGTTAAAATTAAGTTTCCTTCAGTTAAATGAGTTCTCTTTTCTTTACAGGATCAGAAAAGTGAGTGAATGTTAACGCACTTTCGAATGCATGTAATAGTTTCCGGTAAGTATTATAGATTTCTTAAATAAGTGTTAAGCAATGTAAATATATAAACGCTTTAAAATACAATAATAGAATCATTAGTTTTTTGTTTGTTTTTTAAGTAGAAGACGTAAAAAATGTATCATTTCCTCGAACTCCAGACACGCTACACCATAAAGATATGCTAAAAGGAGAAAGAAAGTACCTTATACAGTGACTACCGCTTATAAAACTCACTGGTTAATAAACTCGGCTGCTTATTACGTTCAAATTTCCAGAAAGAAAATATATACTAATCAATAAAAAAATCATCGTTTATTGAACTCATTTCTGCCTGTTATAAAACTCAGACTGGCAATCGAATGTTTCTTCAGAGACAAAATATCCTATTTATACTTATCTAAACCTTTCGTAATACATCCATTTAACTTACTGTGGACCGTCGCTTTATCGTTCAGGTATGTAATGCTTCAATAAAATGCGTTTAATTAAAATTTCCCTATCTCCGGTACACGGCAGGATGAAGACTTTAAGACATCCTTATCATTTACAAGTTGTTCGTGCCCTCGTATACAATTATGCAAATTTTTTTTTTCCATTCCTTCTCTCTCAGTCTTCACTTAACTGCGATATGGATTTTTTAGAAAGGTGGAGATGGGAAATTCTTGTAGTGGTCTGTTCCCGAGTCTCTTAAGTTTCATTTCGTAGTACCCCTTTTTCAAATGCCCTAAGCATGCTTAATGGTTAGTTCAGCTCTTCCTTGTTCCCTCTACATGTGAAACCCTGTGCTCAGAGTTATTTGTCTGCACTGGACTTCAAACAGAGACTTAAGCTTGCTAACAGAAAGCTAAGAGAAATTTTCTTAGCTTAAGGCTGACAAGAACAGTCTTCTAGAAGTGCTGTAAATGAGTGGGATTTCTTCTTGCCAAAAATGTGCTAGGAAGTAGAAATGCAGCTTCTTTTTCCATCTTTTGAGGTTTCCATATTCAAATTTTCCCCTTTAAAACTGATCCATTATGCTCACAGAAAGTTCGAAAAAAGTTTATGAAATGCCTCTTAGCATTACCGTACATTAACAGATTTCGAATAAAAAAAAGCGATAACTGTAGGCTGAAGAAAAGCGGAGAAAGCATTTGTTCACGTCAGAGGGGTGATATTTGAAAACGTGTTATATTTTGTGTTTTAAACGGTCGGAACTCGCAGGGTGGCCACGTGATATCTAATCTACGTGTAAGAGGATGTTACATCAAAGATACACCCTTTAAAACTCAGTAAATTTCTGCGCATAAGTAGAAACAACCTTGCGCAATTTGGGTTTCTAAAGTATAGAAAATTTTCATGGAAATACTACAGATTTATAAATCTTAACATTTTAGCACGAATATCTTTTCAATACACTTTTCTGTTTATTTAAAATCACGGAGAAATGTATGAGATTTTAGTTTTAAATTAATTGCAACAATACTTGCAATGCTCTTCACCCAATAATTAATGCTTTGAACTTTAATTTCTACACTGTATTAGAAAACGAAATTAATATTTCCCGCTCTATATAGTAGTCAAATGAAGAATGAATGAATTTAAAAATACGTACCTTTTTTTTAATAAATGTGACATATTTTATTCTTTTGTTGTATATCTGAAAGGAACCTGGTGGTGCGAGAACTATCCTGTAGCATATTTAGACAGAAGATCTATTGGAAGATTTTTTTTGATAGTTTTACATGTTCATAAATTTTAATGTACAGATAAACTTGTTCTGAATAGTTTTAAAAATGTATTGCGACCACACTAAATTTAAAATTTGATAACAAATTTTTATTCCGTGAAATCCACTCAAATTTTAATATGAATGAGCTTGTGAAACTGTCAAGGTCCTTAGAAAGCTAATATCGATTTGAAACTTAAAAATGACTTCAAAAATGAATTCCAGTCTTTGCGAGTGTAGTTTCTAATGTAGATACGAACCAGTTTCCTTTCGAAAGTCTTCTACAAAGACATCCGTCTTCTTAAGTAGATAACCCTCATGTGCTATAATCAAATAAATTAAACCAAGCTTTGTAAGCTTGTAATATTATTCCTCCTTTATCATTATGGATCCCGTTTCGTAAATGTGTCAAGATTTTTGATAAATCACCTTGTACAGTCATTAAGTTAGTTAGAAGCAGAAGAGATGAAAAATATGCAATGCCCTGGCCGGGAATCGAACCATGGGCCTCTCGGTTAAGCGTCGAGCCTGCTGACCACTACACTACGAACGCATGCTAAGAAGGCGGGAGAAATACCTTATAACCTATCTAAATCATTTCAAAATATCTGGCATTCCTATTAGTGATGATTTTCAGTTTGCTTGTGACGAGAAGAGCTTTGAGAAAAACATGTTATCATACTTTTTTCATGCAAATACTAATAATTCATAATCACTCATAATTCCTTCATCGCAAGACGAGCTCTTTATATTCCACGTATAAATGTATTTTATTTACTTATTTTTAATTTTTAAATTTTTAATTTACTGAAAAGTAGTAAAGATGCTTCCTATATCTTTCTTTCAAGAAAGACATATTTATACCTTGCATTCAAATATGCAAAAATGGCCTTTAAATAAAACTTCACTTCAGTGAAAGCATTTAAAGGTGCAGCTTGAAAATTTGCAAGTAATAGAAAAGCATATGTTCTAACAATTGGTTCAGTGGTTTCAAAATACTGCTTGTAACAGTGAAACAATTTATTTGATGTCGATTAAGATGAAAGAAGCGCTACAAAAATGTGATTATTTACTAAAACAGCTTTATGAAAGAGATGTGTATGCGTGTATGACTAAATAATTGAATAAGTAGCCCTGAAAAAATTGTAAACATACACGAAAATCTGTTCATACAGTAAAAAAAAACCAAAGCTTCCATGATTCATCCACAATACTGGATATTTGACAAGTTATGCTAAGAAACTGAGAAAATCTTTCGCACTCCGTTTCCAAATAGAGAGACATCCACACTCATGGCAAAAATTGTCAACCATCAACAAGAGGAAATGACATATTATTCAAACTATTGGTGAGCATATAAAAGACAGAAACTAGGAAAAGCAGCTTAGAGCCATTTTATTTTGAACCATACATTTCATTTAGTTGATCTAAAAGCAGCTGCTCATACAGAAAATATTGAAAGACTGTGTACCTCCTCTAAGTTGTGGAATAAAAATCAAAATAACATGTTTCACTATCACCATGAATCTTATTTTGCAGAGTTCATTTAGAAAAATCTTTCACACTTCGAAATGCTTCTTATTCCATATTAAAAGCAATCGTGGAAATATGCCAACTGCAAAATGTATGTGAAACGTAAGCATGAACTTGGCAATAATCCTGATGTCAGCTTAGCATTTCTGCAATACTAAAGAAGTACCATAACATTTTTATAACTAATGTTATTTCAAGTTAAAAAAATACTTTTGTTTTCGATGTTACCCAGTTATAAATGTCTTTTAATTTCTTTTTTTTAATTTAGAAGTGTTTCACTCCCTTTTATAACATACCTTTGTGAGTTCCTTCAATAAAATTCGTAATAATAAACTCGTCAATAATAAACTTTAGCTAGGACTTGAAAATTTACATATATCTCTTCATAGGAGATCCTTACACCTACAAATGTCTGAGCAAAATGAGGCTGTGTTGAAGTGCGTGAAAGATTTTTGACTGGTTGGTGAAAGTATTATTTTAATAGTCACTGTATGGTCCATTAAACACATAATTTATCTATTTCTATTATCACAATTACACATGATTTATTTATCTAATTTTGCTAGTTAAATTTTAGTATTCGTTATTTTTTGGTACACCCCCATCGATAAGCCATGAGAATGTATTGATGAAGCAACGCAACACATCGCCAAAAAGCATTTATGTGGCACCCCATGATGTTGCCAAAAAGTGATTGTACAGCCCAGGCATGTGTGAAGCATTTCCTCAGACGGGTTTTCACTTTTCCAGACATTTTCGCTAGCGTGGCTGCAGATAATGATTCCTCCAATTGGAATTTTTATGTTTTAGCCAAGTGGTGAATAGCATACTGCACTTTTCATTGTTTTTGCCAAAATCTCAGATTTAGCTTTCTGCACGCATACAGTGTAAATTGTGGCTTGTTTTAAAGACATCATGCGCCTCTTTCTTCTTTCTTATTTTGGAATTTTGATACTAAGTTTATTCTATTCTCTGATGTCTCCTTTAAGTGAAAACAAATGACTGTGTACATGGTGAGAACAAAAGCACAAAAAAGAAGTATGAGAGTCTTATATAGGAAAAGGAAAATGCAGCAAAATAGGTGGCAGTAGATGAATCCTTGCAATGGATATAATAATACCCAAACAATTGTTTCTTTTTAATGACGCAAATGAGTTATTACAGTTAAAGATCAAATGGCCATATAGAGTATGAATATCTAGAAATTTAAAACAGTCAATAACACATATTGCAGATAATATGTATTTTTCTCTATAATTCAACAAAATTTTAATTAACATAAATGGGAACACTGCTTTCAAATTTAAGGTTAGGTTAGATAATTTGAATAGGGAAAAACACACAAGGACAATATACCTAAGGGGAGGGATACCTTCATGGAGAACTCCCTAAGGGAACTTAGCTCATGTTCATGTGACACATGGGGAAAACCAATCATGCAGCCCATTCGATTGAGTTCAAACCTGGGTTCAGTGGTCATAACCTCACAACGACTGATGAGAACCCATATTCAATGTGTATAAACAGCATTTTCCTATCACGAAAGTGGCTTAACAGTATCCGGTAGAAGCTATTAGAATTAACAGTTAACCTTAGAATTAGCAAAATAGTTAATTGGTTAGTTATGAAGATTTCTTATGAAATATCAAACAGAAGTATTTACGGCAAGATAATTTATGCATAGTGCAACAAAATTTCAAGAGACTGTGATTGTCTGCATGATGCAAAATGTTTTGTTATATTGTTTTGAATAGACTAGCCAAGATTAGATCACAAAAGTGGGTATAATACTTGTTTGTCACGTACAAAATTTGAAGAAATTCTTCACGTACTGAAAGGCACCATTTTGCAGAATTTGTTATAGTTCAAATTAGCATCACTACTGCAGAAGTACATGCCGGCAATCTTTCAAAGTATATGCCAATGACCTCGTTGTCGTTGTGATGAATGCATTGCCGCTAGCGACAACTTTTTTTAAACACTTACGTGTGTTAAGTGCATAAAACTCTTGAATAATTACTCAGATTCGAACCCTGGATGGTTTTAGGGATATTATACGGTATAATACGAGTACAAACCAGAGTAAATGAATCAGTTTTATTGGAAATATCCGATACTAGAATATATTGCTAAAGATTTTTTATGTGCATTGGATTTTCTATATTTCTACATTTTATATAGGAAATTATCACTAATTATTGTTTTGCTTTCTGAAACGGAGAAACATAACCAGGCCCTTCAGCTGTAGAATGCTCGATGTTGATATTGATGCTGGGCAGAACTTCCTTGTAAGTCCGCTTACTCCTAAACACAGTCGGCTGTGACGCATAAAGTCACCACCATATGACATCCCTGGGCTTTCATGGATTTAGCGTCAACCGTTCTAAACGAGCCAAGAGATCACACTGATGCGTGTTTTGTAGAGCCACCTCGCGGCCACTTTTGTTGAATGTCTTGAGTGTGTCCTGACACGTTGCGAAGAAGCGTAAATTATTCAGTTCTGTGAATAAATAATAAATTAGTGATACCGTCCACTCTGGTGTTCTTGTGTGAAATCCTTTTACTTTTTGTCGAGCCGAGGATACTCATTCAATGCAAGAGTGTTTATCAAATTCGGAAGACAATCGTCATGAAAAGAAAATTTGTGGATTACGCTTAATTAGAAATGTACGTTACATTAATTGTAATAAGTGTGTAACTGTAAAAGTCGTTTCAAAATGTTTCATGGTTAGACCAGCGGTCCCAATCAGACTTTACTTTGCAGAGGCGTACATACTTTCCCTTGTGGGATGATGTGGATTGCTATCTGTTAACACAGCAAGCACGTCGAGCCTACTCATTCCGCATACAGCTTTAACAGTTCAATGATATGTTGATGACATCCTGATGACAATGATACGTTGATGACATCCTGAAGACAAGGATATGTTGATGACAACCGCTTACATTAACCTTCATTTCATAACATCCTGGAAGCATTTCCCAACAGGGTAATATCAGACTCCATACAGCTTCCATAACTCTGGCCTGTTTCCGAGGCTGTTCATAGTCTTTGGCCAACAAGGCAACCAGATCTTTCGCCAATAGATCATGTGTGGATATAGAAGGCCACCAGATTTGGGCGCCCAAAATGTCGCAGATCTCTTGCAAAAATTGAGAATTGTTTGGCAGAATGTATCGGAGGACGAGATTAAGAATATTTATTACCCCTTACATTATCGTTTATAAGCATGAGTCGCCGCTAAGGGGTTCACCAATTAATGATTTGAACATTCAATGTGCCATTACTTCCCACTGATAAGCCCTATGGCCTGGAGCTTTTAATAAATTTATTAACGTGTATAAGATTTATGAATATTTAATTTCAATAAAAACACTAACTTTCTTCACGATGCTATTTGCTTCTCTTTTATTCTTTTCCTTTTTTTTAAATTTTTTCCCAAAAGAGTATTTATTAAACTGTCACTAAAATGTGCAGTTTCGGTGCAAAATTAAATTTTGTTTTGTGCTAAAACGATCACGAATTCTAAAAGGAGTTAAATTTTCAGTTCTTTTTTGTTTTTATTAATTTTAATAATTTTTATTGCTAATTTCTCACTTAATTATTAGCAAATTATTTTTTATTGAAAATAGCTGTTAAGTCTTTTAGAAAAACTGTGTATATCCTTTGTAGGCCTCAATTATTTGTCACATTGACTGCATATATACTTCTTCATCAATATCTCGTCACATTTCTAGCGTATGCTATTTTTTTTTTCATTTCTTGTCTGCGTACCTGATGACTGTTAACTAATCTATCAATGTTAAAAGTGCGAAGAAAGCCCATTTCTGTTTTTATCTTATTAGAATCTCTCGTGTTAAATTTTGAGTTCACTTTTCTTTTCATTTTGAATTTCATTAATCTTCAGTCTTAGTTTAAGATGTTCCATCAAATTAGCTACATCAACAAAACAAAAAATAATGTTACTAAATTTTGAAGTATAACTAAAATTATTGTTAATGCTTCTGGTGACATGTTGCAAAGTAATTTGTCAGAAAAGCATGAATGCAATAAAATTCATGTCCAAATTATCTTAGAAGAAACTAAGCAATGAAAAAAGCGTTAAAGTATATTAATGAAATTTTAAAGAAAATGTTTCAGCCATGTGAAGAAATAAACAATTTAACCACCGCTTATTTTAAGAGTACCGGAAATAATCAAATTGTTTAAACGTCGTTATCAGTATCATTGTCTACAGAAAGTGAAGAAACCCCATTTGTTCTCTTAAATGAAGATCTAAATCCTGTAAACAAGTACTATAATATAGTTTCTTGTATAAAAGTCAAAATGGTTTCGAAAGAAAGCGGTTTCTGGGAAAACGAAACCAAATAAGCAGTCTTAATTGATGAATATTTCTACCCTGCCCGGTTTCTTTATATGAAAGAAGTGTTTTCTACAATTTAAAATGTTATTCATAAACAGCACTTGGGGGGGAGAAGCGGACCTTTTTTCGGCGTTTTGTTGCTGTATTATTTACTATATATATACGCAATTAATTTATAATTTTTAATGCATTATCAGCTATCATTTCAGATTTCTGATATAAAACGTATTCCTTGGCCATCTTTGAAGAAATTTGCATAAAAATACGCTGATGAAAAGTTAAATCCCACCATCAAGAAGAAGTTAGGCTTAATATAAATCAAATTCAAGATAATTGTTCGCACATCTGAGAGAATACCTCTATTCAAATTTAGAGCTAGACGAACAAATGTGACGTTAGTAGAGCCTCTATGAACATGAAAATCACGTTTGCTTTAAATACGCTATGCAAACTTCGAGTTATTTATTTATCTTATTTATCTTGTTTTAATGATTTGAAGTTCAATTTTACATTATTCTCATCGTAGAAAAATCTACAAATAAAACTAATTAATTTACACAATGTTATAAATCTTATTCAAAATTTGAATTTCAGATTAGCTTAACTTTTATTCTTACTTGGCAGAAAATAAATACCCTCAAATACGAAATGTTTGCAGCAAGAAAAATAGCTTTGTTTGGAAGTATATTTATATGCTCACTGTTTTATTTTTTCGTAGTTGAAAAAACTTAACATGTCTGAGAAAAGACTAGATTAGCTGATGAGCATTTACAGTTCGTTATGAAGACAGATTTTAGTACTTTTTCTCTAAAGTTGCAAGCTTTACTAAAATCAGAATGCCATGAGATTGCTGTAGCTGGAAAGTGTAGTAGGAAATAAAAATGTTTATAATTACTTATACACAAGTATATGTATTTTTGTCTAGATTTCAAAGAAAAATTTAATGACAAAAAATAGGTTGTCATTATTTATTATTACGTGTTGTCCCATATGGAAGGTTTTATAATTGTGCTTTTTGTTTGTTTAAATACGTTATTCAGTGAATACTTTAGCATAATAGAATTATTTGAAGTAAATGTCGCTATGAAAATTTCACATTTACCTGTCAATATGCTTGAGTTACAAATTGAAACCAATAGAAATTTCTTATAAATATCAACCTTTAGATTTCAGTCAGAAAATAAGTATAAATTTGAATTTTTTATTTGTAGCATCATTTATGCTCTTCATGCATCTTTTGATAAGCATTCATTAAAAAAATATTTTAATTTAGCTAAAATAATTTCTTTTCTTAAAAATATTTTCATTTTTAAAAATATTTCTGGTCCGTCAGCTGCTTTGAGCCGTGCATTCGGACGACGTGCAGTTTGAGGTTCAGATTATTGCTATACAGAACTTGTTAATACGACAGAACAGCAGCATCAGAAGGTCAGAACACTGACAAATAAGGTGATTATGGAAAAATCCTGATACTGATCAAAGAAGCCCAAATTTTGGGTTAAAAATTCTATTTGCTCAATTAATATGACATACTGCCGAAGAGTCGAGAGATCCTTTAACTCTGTTTGCATTACAATACGAATTTCAGACCCCATCTCATGACACTTTATATATTCCTTGAGAGTAAAGAGTGCATTGACGCTTCGTGTCAACTGAATTCAATTACTGTAAGTTTCAAGATGATTTTTTTCGCGAGCATTTTGAACAGATTTAATAAACCAAAATACTTCTCCTAACAAACCTGAGTATGAAAATACTATTACACAAATCGATAATTCATCTTCTTTAAAAGACTATCTCCGCAGAACACCATTGTTAGAATGAGTTTCTTTCCAGGTTACGTTACTTTTATGTAAATACAGTGAGTTTATAAAATCGACGAAGATACAGAATTAATTTATTCTTTGATTTGTTAAATCTCTTATGTAATTAAAACAGCGAAGAAATTTAATAACAAACACCTAAATAAGTTGACAGCAAGCTTAATTTTAAACGCCTTCAAATCACTTCTCCATATAACTGGAGTTCCGAATAATTCTAGTTTTAATGTATTGGTAAAAATGTAACGAAAATTAAAAGCATAAAATTTTCCCTATTAATGGCGTTAATTTTAGAGAAATACTGCTTGCATTTTGAAAGAAAATACGTTATTTTACTTTTAGTGAAAATCAAATTAGTCTGAAGTATAAACTAAACTGGTAACTGGGATTCCATCCATAGAGAAAAAAAACCAGAATCGTAGTTTTTACGTACCTTAAAGTGTAAAATGTTGGTTTATATAGAATGAACTTTTAATGCAATTTTCTCTAACCCACTTATTTCAGTATTTTTCCTTAAAAGCTGTTAAAAGTAAGTATGAATTTTGGCTGAGTAATTAAGTTTTCGATATTTAAAATGTCTTTTTGTAGTTTCTTAATAGTTAAACTTCTCAGAAATTACAAATAAGCTGCTTTGCAAAACTCTGAGCTTCTTCATTTCATATATTTAATAATTTTATTCATTCATTTATTACACAGTTTTATTTAACTTGCTATCATATGCTTTCGTTTTGTTCTTGATTGGTTGCATCAGACTTTTAAAATAATACCTGATCTCTTTCTGCTGACTGGATTGTATTGAAACGTTTTAAATATTTGTATTTGAAATGACAATACGCCATTTCAGAGGAAAGCTTTTGCAGTTCGATATAGATTGTTTGTAACAATTAGTACTGAATTTTTCTCATATATCTTTTGTTTAGTAATCAAATTAATCATAGAAGGCGGTTTATCTCTACACCATTTGATAAATGAAAACATGGTCTTCAGAATGATTTTTTTTAAATTTCTGACCTTCATTTTATCGGTTCTTTTAAATGTCGTTATACATTTTTGTCATTAAGCAGTTCCAAAAAATAATATACAGGGTGTTTATAAAGTCCCGGACCCAATTTGTTGCTTAATAACTCATAAACTAATGAAGATATAAACACACTTATGGCATTTATTGATGGAATAACTTATATATTTTCCTTTTCAGGTTTGAATATCTTTACTTTTGTAAATATCGTCTGCGCCTGTGGTTAATTTCAGATAATTTCATTTTCCAATCTAAATATCTGTACTTTTCTAAATATCATTTGCTTATTAATGCATTTTTCTCTCTTTCGTTTTTGGCAACTATTGCAATGTTATGGTTATCGCAAAGGTTAATGTGTGGTGTGGACTAATGCACGACCGAGTCATTGGGCCTTTCTTTTTTACAGAAAAGACGGTCTCATCAGTCGTATACTTAGACATGTTGGAAAACTTCGTATTTCCACAACTAGAAGAGCTTCAGCCCCATGTCTTTTTGCAACAAGATGGTGCACCACCTCATTGGGGTACCATCGTTCGTAGTTCTTTGAATGACCATTTGACAGGAAGATGGATTGGGCGAGGAGGTCCAATTCCTTGGCCACCCAGATCACCTGATATAACGCCGCTGCACCTTTTTCCTTTGGGGATTTGTAAAAGACAACGTTTACAGGAGGAACGTGTCGAACATTCATAACCTAAAAGCCAGAATTACAACCGCAATAGCCTCTGTGGATGCCGACATGCTTGCCGGTACCTGGCGTGAAATTGAATATCGACTTGATATTCTCCGTGCGACAAAGGGACCAAGGACCAGGGCGAAGGCTTACGGAGTACCTTTGCTAATTAAAGCAATTACCTCCACATCATCGTTAAGAAAAACTGAGTAATTCAGAAAAAGCAATGGCTAAAGAGATGAAAGAAAACCGCTAAGGTTTAAATGTCCAGAAGTTGAATAAGGAGTCCACACAACGGGACGGGAAAGTCTTTCAAGCATTCAAATACCGTACAAGAATCCTGCAGCGATAATTGAGTGTCGAAAGAGGTGAAGCGGGAGGCGATTGCTGGCACGCGACAGCGTAAAAAGCAATCGGAAAGGTATGAAGGAGAATAGCGACGAAGGAGGCACACGTGGAAGCTCACTGACAAGGGTCATGAAACTTTTTGAGTCTATCTAACCATTTATGTTATTAATTTTAATCTATCCTTATTATTTTATGAATTATTAAACATCAAAATGAGTCCGTGACTTTATAAACGCCCTGTATATTTAAATCAAGATATTTAATTTTTTGTTGTTGGCAGTCCCCTTATTTTAAGTGATGATTTCTACTAAGCAGAAATTTAACTTAATATAAGTTTACCCAATCCGATAAATGATAAATCCTCAGAAACCTTATTTCGTTCTTGTAGAATGAAAACTGTACAAGGAATAATTCTCCTTCTATTAGCAAAGCGACGAAAGTTTCTTATTCTAGGGAGCAATTTTCTTGCAGCATAGCGGAGTGGTAGTAATTTCTGTTCTTTATTTTCTGCTTTCTATAGAATAAAAATGATTTAAAAATTAAATTACAAAAGTTTAGCTCCGTGCACTAAAATACAAAAGATACTTTTAGTTATCACACTATTCTTGAGTATATATAGTTGAAATTAAATCTTGTGATGGCTACATTTAGTTGCTAAACATATTTCCGTGATAATTTTAAATTAAAATCTGATTTTGCTAACATATCTATGGGGACATTTTTTGCCTCAAATGACCAAGAATGTTATGTAAGTTAAAATAATATTTTCTACTTTAAAGTGCATTTAACTAAACTTTTTAATTTAGATATGTTTTGTGTATTTCTAAGGAACAGAGTAACTTCAGCAATTCTTTGATTCGGGATTGTAGCTTTCAATTCAATTATACAAGTTTAATCATCATTTCTTCCCTCTAGAAATATCTTTTGTATCTAGTTTCTTCTTGTATCAGTACATCCAATCAAGTTTCCTATGTTGTGTAAGTAATTTGTCTTCCATATAATGGCATAGTTGATAGTGGTAGCATAATCTTCTCAACGAGATCAAATTATCGAAGCTGTCGGCAACGCTTGCAGTATGGGAAAGAAATATGTTATCTACTGTGGGCGAAACAGAAAATAAAAAGAAGATAATACGAAGAATTCTAGGATTGCGGTATTAACTCTAAAGAATAGAAAAATACAGATTTATTTGTCAGGGAGAGAGAGAAGAAAGCAGAAGAGAAAGAAGGAAATTATTTATTTAACACTCTTACGCATGTGTGGCAAATCCTTTATTGAATAAAATTGTTATGGGGAAAAAACTAATGCATGCTATAATTAATTGCTTCCCTGGCTGGCTCGCTCGCCAGATCTTTAAAAAAATATTATTCATTAGCTCATGCTTGTTGCATACGACTTTACAACATACTGCAATAATTTTATCAACGATGTACGTAGGGAGAGGAAAGTGGTTTGGGTGTCTCAAGCCCGAAATGATGTTAAGTAGTTAAAATTTTGTAGGATATCAGGTTGGAGTTATATGACACATTGAAAGAAATTTTATGGAACTGATATGTTTTGGTTTGAATTGAAAGAAGAGTCATCTTGCATGAAGACAATACCTCTCCTCAGCGTGCCACATAGTTTGGTATGTCGTGGTTTCACCTTATTTTATAAGGTATTTTCTCCCTCCTTTCTGCATGATTTCGTGTTGTAACGGTAGCACACTCGGCGCGTATTCTAAAGGTCCAGGGTTGGAGTCCTGGCGAGGGCACTAGACATTAATCACGTCTCCAACTTAAAAAAAACCTAATGACTCTACATCTTCAACCCTCTTATTTCCGCGGTAGGCTCCATCAAATTTCATTTGTTCCTTGCTATGAAGATTTTGAGGACGTCACTTTAACATGTATGTTGAAGTTGGTGAGTCCACTATTCAACAGTGTAATATTAAAGCTGAATCATTATATAAAACTCCACTAAACAACCTGTATCCCAGGATGCATAAATGCATTGATATACTGGTGATTAAGTATAAAGATAATAAGAAACCTTAGCTCAAGCACCCTTTTCGTTGTGACTCAAAACGCTTCACCCTTCTCTTTTAACTGATCATAAATTTGCCAGTTGAATGCAGATTACAAACAATATTTATACATTTTTATTACTTACATATGTGTTATTAAGAAGCATGCTGCTTCTAAATATTTCTAAATTAGATTAGGACTATTATTAAATAGTTTTAAATTCCCTTTTTACAGTGATAAATATTATTGCTGTTATTGAAAGCTTGCTATACTCTGGATTGTTTATGAACTGCATGACGAACTCAGTTTCCGAAAATGACAAAACGGTTTGAAAATTATTTAGGATAAAACATTAGTTTAGCTACAGTTTGAAGTACAATATTCAGTCGCTCACTGTGTTATCAGCATGCATTTAACTTTCTGGTTACGGTTTTAATCTTTTGATGTTTCAGTTATCAAATCAAAAAACTTCAAAATTTCACAAGGAAATGAATTGCATATTTTAGATATTAAAATATTATTGTGAATTATTTCATATCGTTTTTGACAAAGTATACTGCTGCCACCGTAAATGCAACACTCTGAAGGAAGCATGCAAATGACATGACATTTACAACATGCATTAGCGGAGGTGAGATATGCAAATGAAGAATTTCAGCGCAGACGCACATCACGCGCGCCTGTGGCGCCACTTCAAAGCGTTATTTAAGGTTTGTAGTTTTCGACGATTTCAAGCTCGGCAATTGTGTTGTTCTTGTGTTTTTTTTCAAAAAAAAAAAAAAAAAAAATCAATTATGCCTCACAGCCAACCAAACAGCGATCATCGTTTGATCAAGAATCCGAGTTCGACAGAGGAAGGATAGGGGCCTACCGAGAGTGTGGATTTTCTTTCAGGGAAATTGATAGTCGTGTTAGACGAAACCAAACGACTGTAATGCGGATATGTGACCGTTGGATGCAGGAGGGTACGATGGACCGACGTATTCGATCGCCTCCACATCAGTGCACCACTTCACATGATGACAGGAACATTGTGCGCATGGCAGTGACGGATCGCTCAGTCACATCATGAAGCATAGTACAGCACATTCAGTCTGAAACGCGTCATCCAGTGTCTGCGTGTATCATTCGATGCCGTTTACAGCAGAGTGGTCTGTCCGCAAGACGTCCATTATTTCGTCTACCCTTGACGCAGAACCACAGACGTCTCCGCCGCCAATGGTTGATGAAAGAAGGATGTGGACGACAGAATGGAATGAAATTGTCTTTACTGACGAGTCACGCTTCTGTCTGCAACACCACGATGGTCGGACTCGAGTCTAGAGACACCGTGGAGACAGCATGCTGAACAGCTGCGTTTTGCACCGCCATACTAGTCCTGCACCGGGTATTATGGTATGCGGTGGCATTGGATATCACTCTCGTACTCCTGTAGTACGCATTGCCGGTACTTCAAACAGTCAGCGCTATATCTCCGAGGTGTTGGAGCAAATTGTCCTTCCTCACCTTCTGGGCTTGCCCATGGGCGTATTTCAACAGGATAATGCACGACCACACGTGGCTCGCATTGTCCAAGGGTTCTTCGTCAATCGCCTGATTAAATTGCTTCCCTAGCTGGCTCGCTCTTTGGATTATCGCCGATGGAAAGCATGTGGTCTATGATTGCTGAACGATTGACCTAGATTACAAAGTCTCTTTGAATAAATGCCGAGGCATGTAGTAGCGGTGATCTCCAACAATGGCGTCTGCTCTGACTACTAATTCTGGAAGGAACCACACTTCACAGTAGTCTAAATTTAATCATTTGATACTTGGTCAACATGTTACCTACTAAATAAATTTTGTTGTGACATGTTTTCTCTTTCTTCCTGCTGCAATTTGGGTGGGCAGCAGTGTAATTACTTTTTTAATCAGAGTTTCTGTCCTCTGCTGCTACTTCAGTGACAATGAGAAATGTGACAAAAATCTTACTATAAGTATATACAGTAGAAGTCCAGAAATCCGCAATGCTTGGGACCAGAGGTTGTGCGGATTTTAGGATTTTGCGAATTTCAGGACATAAAAGCCAAGTCATAATATTAGACTAAAAGTGCAAAATAAATAAGGCATATTAGGTACATTTACTTAAATTATTATGTATAATAATATACATTATTAGATTATTTCATTATATGCATTAAATTATTATTATATTCATAGTGCATTAAATTATTATTTCAATTATTGCATTAAATTATTATTATATTCATTCATATTCACTCATAAATTATTTTATTATATGCATTAAATTTCATTTATATTAATGATTACAGGAATATTTTAAAGCATTAAGGACATATAGAATAGAGATGTGTAAAAATTAAGGATACAAATAAAGCATAATTTTTTTTTAACTTGTTTCAAACATTTTTCTGATAGAGGTTTGTTTTAAAATTTAGGTGCTCCAGAGTAAGCTTTTTTTTGTAAATTTTACAGGGTCATAATCTCATCGTCTGTGACACAGCTCTGTTGTTCTAAGTATTTTAGGTATTTTTCATCATGTTCCAAACCCTCATTAAAAGATATTTTCTCACTCCTATCAAATTCATGATCTGTGTCGGTATAAGAATCGTTTTCTTGCTGTGGCGAGTTCAAAACAGAGCCAATGATGAAATCATTGGTTATCTGATATGACAGTGTTGGTTCATCTGAACACATCATCCATACTAAAAACCTCTTCTCGGCTAAGATTTTTTTTTCTGCCACTAACACAGAATCATTATTGTTCGGTAATTATGACGTCATTATTGGATAAATATTTTTTCTTCGGTATTTCATTCTCCATTCTGAGGTTTTTGGGACCTATAAATTCAATTTTTATATTTTGAGAGGCAATGTGGATTACAGGAGTTGGCGGATTTCAGGTCGGCGGATTTTCGGTACTTGGCTGTACTTTTATCAGTGGTTGTTCTTTGATCAGTGATTATTCTGTTTTATCAAAGAGGTAACCAACACTAAAATTGCACATACGATAACCAGTTCAACATCTAAAGATAAAAACTTCCATTTGGGGAATTACAAATCAGTTATTTTCGCAAATCTTTGAAACTTTTAAAGTCACTAATTATGCCTTATGAGCTGCTCAAAGCATATTAAATTGTCATTCAACAATCGTTACTATCCTTCAACTACCGAACCGCCTTTAACTTGCTAGCAGATATCCAACAATTATTTTTAAATCTATTTTTTTACCCTTTTAATTGAATTTATGAAGGTATGAAGTATTATGTGCATATATTTTGAATCCACGCAAATCTCTAACATTTCTGTTTAAGCTGATTTTGGTGTTCCGTCTTTTATAGGTAAAGGGTTTATAAATAACGATTGTATTACTGATTATAATATATTCTGTATAATTAAATGTTAAAATGAACTGCCAATTTCAGTTCATTTCTAAGAAATATAAAATTTCTGAGATCACATTTATTTTAATTTAGTGAATTAAAATAAAAGTCATACGTAGTCGTACGTAGGAACTGTTTCATTTATATATATATCACAATTTTTAAATGTATTGAAACTGCACTATGTATTCTATACCTGAATATAATTATTTTACTTATTTTAAAAATTTACTTACTTTAGAGTTTTAAAGTTGAAATGTGCGTAGCTTTTACATGATGGCAAGATACAGCAAAATCGTATAATACAAGAACCAATTAAAGAACAAACACTTTGTTTGTCAATTCTCTTTCATTAGACATTCAAAATTTCAATAACGATACTGTGAGATTCATAATACCTAATATAACCACAGTGTCAGTTATTTCTGCTGATAGTATTCTTCTGGGCTTGCTTTATACTGAAGTGCAACTAAATTAACCCTTTCACTACCAATATACCCAAGCCATGGGACATATATGTCCCAGTGGTTATGAAAGGGTTAAGGATGTTAGATTGGAGTACTTAGATTACAGCAAATCACTCGAGGCTTTATGCCTAAGCAAAAAGATGCTATCGTGGAATATATTTTAAAGAAAACTGGATCTTACCCACTTTACACATAAGAAAACCCGAAAATTCCCATGCAGCTTCTCTTGAAAGAAACACTGCGAATGTCGTGGAGGAGTACGAGCACACAAATCGCCCAAAGCCCCTTGGTGCGCTTATATCCTTTCCACATTCACAGCTCAGCAGACACGCACGTGTACGTTCACGCATCCGCCTCTGAATGTTTGCATGAGTCAAACAATCACATGACAAATCAATGGCGCAATTAGCACCTTTGGTTCAATATCTTTCGTAAAAATAGACATAATTTACAAATTCTCTTAATTTTGCACTCGCATGTATGTTCGAATAGAATGAAATTCTTTAATTTTTGCTCAGGGCTTAAAATTTGGAACTAATAGTTGTGCTTGTGAGCTTGCGTCTTTGAAATTTTCTAATTAAATATACTGCTTTGTGAATGTCTGCTTTCATAACCCCTTCTTTTGTTAATGTACGCAAAGGTTGAATATGAGCAAGAGGGCACAATAAGGCATCACTGCAAAGAGTTGCAGTATATGTTTCTTATAATATTATTAACTTAGCAATATTTAGGCATAGGTATTGAATAGTGGTCAATAGTCTTTTCTTTCATACTATCATGATATTCCGAGACTAGTGCGCCGTCGTTCAGTATTTTTGTTATGGTGGCATTATACAGTGTGAACATGTATCTTCATTGAAATATGAACCTTGAATATTTTGTAAAAACTTACAAGTGTAATTCTGAGTTTTTGTATCAAAGTGAGATGCGCTTTGCAATTGATAATTTTAATACGCTTGTCAATGAATTTTAATCATGGTATAAGGAATTGTTAACACTTTTGCTTGATGATATATTGTTCTTTTTTTTCTTATCATCTTAAATTCTCACTGAAGTAGTTTTATGAAACAGAACATAATTACATGAACTTTACTTTTTTTAATTTAGTTATTGGAGCATTTATGAGTTTAAAAGATTTAAGTGCATTATCCTTAAATTTGTTAAATTTTGTTTAAAGTTAATGTGGTTTTTGAGAGGTATCAGTATTTAGTAGTTATCGCTCAAAGGCATCATTTAAGTGAATGTCAAATGTAACGAACAGCTGGTATAATAGAGAGACGTCAATCACAAAGGGAGGTCACCCAAGATTTGAATAACTTTCAAAGTGTCATCTCAAGAGTTTGGAGCTGTTTCTAAAGCACTGAATCAGTTGAGTGCGACCAGAGCAACAATTGCGTCAGAAGACGTTTTCTGCCGTTGTCGGCGAGAAGAAACCACGAAACGACTACAAGACATTTGGTTTTAGACCTTTAGGCTGCTATAGAAACTTCAATTAGCCACTCTATTGCTGCAGGAAAGCTTGAAGAGGTTGGGCTGTATGCAGAAAAACCAATGGTTTGTGTCCCACTCACTCGAGGTCTGAGAAGGGCCCATTTAAACTGGCGCTGTCCTCACATTCATTGGAGCAAAGACGAGAGGGCCCGAGTATTGTTTACTGACGAGTCCAGATATAGTCTGAATAGTGATTCTAGACGTGTTTTGAACCGGACAGAGGAAGGAACAGGCAACTTGCCATTCCTTGTCCGTGAAATATCCCATTTCCGCTACCTCAGTTTAATATTTCGGCGAGAAATCATAACAAATGGCCAGCACCAAGTTGCATACCTTTTAAGGAAATTCTGTAACCGTTCGGACATATGTAGAAGAGATACTGGAACCCCATGTTAGACTGTTTAGCGTGCTGTTGGCCCAAAGGTTTTGATGGATGCTTGGTCAATCAATGCTTGGCCTCATCGAGCATATGTGATGCCAGAATAGATATCACGCAAATGGACTGGCCATTTTACTGACCCGACTTGAGTTTTAGGGCGCCTAATTTCAGCGCGCCAATTGCCTCCCAAGATACTCCAGGAGTTGAGAAGCGCACTTTTAGAAGAATAGTATGCAATTCCATAAGACTAGATCAACATTGTGGTAAAGTCCATGAAATGAAGATGTGAGGTATGCAAATCTGTCCGAAGTCACTATACACCATACTGAAGAAAACATTTTTCCCCAAGAAGTGATTTATTTTTTCCATCATTTAACAGTTTTCATAAATTTGGTTTCAATTTCAATATTTTGCCAATAATCAACTGCAAATATTGTAATTTGTTTTAACTAATGTATTTGTACAAACTCCTATTACTAGTTTTCCATTAAGAGTTAGTTACGTTTTATTTCTGTCATTATCCTTTAATTTTAATGACCAAAGTAATAATAAATGGTAAATGAAATTATTTATACAGTCGATGCCACACAAACAACCACCTGTTGGAACATTTATTCCTCTGCAAAGACAGCTTCAGAAAATTTTCTATCAATCAGACCGTATTAAATCCAGTTTCTACAAAGAGCTTACTCATTATTACGTCATTTGCCTGTACAATACTAGAGATAGTTATAATCAGCTTTAGCACTGCATAAAAAAGTGGAAAGATTTTTCAGTGACAGAATTGCGATGTCTCATGAATGAATTGAAGTATGAAGGAATAAATCCGTAAAAGCTACGATTTTCATTTTATCGGCTGCAAATCTTTAATATATTTGAACTGAAGCTATATAATCCGCTTCTTATTTCGTAACATAGCATCATATTCATGTATTCCTCTAGTTTACATTTTTATCACAAAACTACGTAGCAAAAATGAAAAATCTTATTTGTGTACAGGAAATAATAATTTTGAGCATAAATCTTTACAAATATTTATTGGAAAAGAGCACAAAATTTTACAAGATGTTCAATAACCACCCGTGTTCATTCCCTGCTATTTTTACAAAAAAAAATCATTTCACAATATTTGAATTAACGATTTATTATTAAGGAGCGATGCCATTGCATTTAAAGATGGTATAAATTGGGAGATGCCAAAGTGCTCCTTTCTGACAAACAATCAGCAAAAATCAGTTTTTATTTAGCGCTAATTTAAATGGAAAGATTCAGTGCAATTTGAAATGTGGTTCCTTTTCTTTTTCGGAAAAAAGAATTTCTGAGCAAGCGTTTTTCTTAACTTCTTTAAAAGAAATGATTTTTACAGCTAATTTGAGTCTTTATTGAAGAGTAATTGAAAATTGAGATACGATTATTTGTAAATAATGTTGCAGTTTACGAATGAAAGATTAAATTAAATCACTAAAATTTAAATTTAAAAATATTAATTAATTTAAAAGACTTCAAGAAAATCGAATTCATTAGTTAGATATTTGTTCGATAAATCAATTATGGCAAAGCATGCTTTGTCTAGTGGAAGAACACTTTTGATGATTTCAGAAGAATTCATCCAAAATGAAAGAATACTCTAGTGATTACCATTGATTAATTTTGGTTTGCGTCTTTTCATTCATGAAATTCTATATTCTTAAAGTTTAAGCTTCCAGCTTCTCTTATTTTATCAATCTCTAGTTTTTAATTTGATTCAAATGGCAAGAGATTCGTAAATTTCTTGAGAATTTAAATTTATTATAGGATTTTAAAGGAAAATGTTAGTTATAAATCGGATTTGATTCGGAAGTTGAGCTTAGAGACACTTAGCAACTTTATAACTACAAAATGAGGAAATGAAATAGTAGCTAGATGATTGGGAATGCATTTAAAATTGAAAGATTTTAACTGCAAATTTCAAGCCTATGTAAAATCTCATGCATTTCGAAGGAACCTGAAAAAGTTGTCTTCAAAGAACAAGTTGTGTTGTTCCTTAGAAAAAGGTACTTTTGTAAGCATTTACCAAAAAGACTAAATTTCTGTCATTGGCAATAATCACTGAATATTTCGAGTTCCAGGAAAAAAAAGGCAGAACAAATAGTGTTAAATACATAAAAAAAATAAAGTATAAGAATAAGACTTTTTTTAACACAATTCCAAATCAGTATTAAAACAAACAGGAACATGTTAACGTTGGCTTTTAGCTCTTCTAATATCCACTTATAAATTTAACAAGGAAAAAAAAACTAAAATTTTGAAAAACGAGGTTTAAAGCATATTCTTCAAATTACTAAGAAAAAGAGAAAAGTTTAATTTTTTCAATTAATTATCTTCAGATAGTTCAATTAGTAAAAGTTTTATATTAGCGATTATAACAAAGGAACTTACGTGTTACGTTAACATAAAAATTTTGCAATGGCCTGAATACAAAAGTAATTAATATTTTTACTAGATAACTTCATAATGGTGTTTTAAATTAACCAATTATTTACGGAAACTTTTAATACTTATGTCATAATATTTATCTTATGACATAAACGTTGTTATATGAGTTATGATATAAGTGCTATGAACTTAACAGTTGTGCGTAATGTCTTTTATTATGATAGAATTTGAATATCTTTTATTTTAATGATTACAGCCTATTTTAAGGATTTCCTTTTCTCCTTTATTTTAACATTTACTGGTAACACACATAAGAAAGTAGACTTTTAACTTTTAAACTAAAACATCTTACCTGCGAAGAAACAAAATGCTATTGATTAAATTATCAATTGAAACTGAGTTCGGCCAGTTTTAAACAGGCAAAAAAGCTCTTATATTACCAATACCACTCTGATTACATTTAGTACCATATAACGAAAATTACATGGATTAATTTTAATACATGAATGCTTCTTGCATAATGTGTGCTTTTTATAGGAAAATTGTCAACCAAATAAGGCATTATACAAATGTAATAAATAGCATGTTAAAGTTTCTAAACAAGAGGCTCTAACCATCATCGAAATATAGGAGCCGATACTAGACTTCTAACCGTTCATAATCCTTTACAGAAATTCGAAATTCAACATTCAGACTTCGAGGTGTAATGTTCTGGTGGAGAACTACGTGTGTTTAAAATTTGATTGCTCTAGCAACCTCTTCCATAATGCAAGGAAATACGTACATATATGCATAAATGCGGATTCTTCATTATTTAATAATAGACATGATGTACTTTAACATGAGCTACCTGTGTGGACTGTTCAAAAATAAATGACATCATACACAGTAAATTACGTATATTAAACCATTCTTAACGTATTTGATGATATTAGTGCTGAATTTATCAGTCCCACTGCTCTCTTTTATACACATTCTCATCAAAATTGTGGTCTGGTATACTTCAATTAAGTTGTTATGATTGTTCTGACCTTAGTATATCAAGATTAGGTGAAAATATTTTTGCAGGTACTTTTTATTAAAGCGCCACCTCGCTTAGTCTCTCCATAATGGACAGACTTAAACAAATAGTTTGTAATACGCAAATATTGCTAAATAAACATACGGTGGCCACTTTAAGATTTCATGAAAAATTAAACGTCAAAGAAAGGATATAATGAATTGGGTTTTACCGATAGTAAATAGATTTTATTAATTTTCAGTTAGCTGTTCGAGGCTATTTTTGGAAATTCTTGGCTTTGCCGTATTGACAAGTTTCCCTTTTAAATTTCGAAGTAGGCTATCATGCTTTACTCATTGACCATCTACACAATCTTTGCAAAATAAATATTTCCACAAAATTCACCAACATCATATTCTCTGAAGACCGCTAACCGGAATTTATTTTAGAGGCGATTACAGACCTTTATATCCATAAAGAGAACTGCATCATATCGACACAAACTTTTTCAATCAGTATAGTACTGAAGATAGCGTCTTCGCATGCAAACATGCATTTTGTATTAGAAAGGCGTGATATATCCTGGACAGGCACATTCGTTTTCTCTATTATTCAGACTACCTTTATAACAACGCATAACATCACCGCTCTTAAAAACATAGCTATTCAAATTGGCCAAATCTCTGATCCATAAGTTCTCAACCTTTTGACTAACGCGTAGCATCTAAGCAAAAACTGAAAAACTTTAGTACCACCACTGCATTTTACAATGATTATTTTTCAATTTCTCAATAGAAATATTAAAAAAAAAACATATTTCGCCATTTTCACAACCTGTTGGCTATAATATGCACACATAGACATGTTAGATTAAAAAATTGTTAATGTTACCATTTTAATGATCAAAATTTAAGTTATAATAATTTAATTCTAAAATTTACTGCGAAATTCCCGTTATCCACATTTTTTTCGAAAATAACATGGAAGAAAATCGTTCTCAATGATTTGTGCAAAAAGGCAATAAAAATGTAATAGCTCTATTTGAAATGTCTTTAAATTCTTTTATCGGTTGAGCCCCAATTTAACAAGTGTGTTATTTTTTAAATCATCAGTTAAAGTTCGATCACAGGAAATTTGTATCAATTTTTCTTTTTATTCACGAAGTAAATTTTCAGGTACATTTGAACAAAATTGATTCCTAATCTAATTTTCTTTTTCATAATTCTCAGAAAAATACATGTTTAAATTATTTATCGACGTTGAAATTATTTATCGATGAAAAACAGTCGGGTGCTAATTCTTCTTTAATTATCTCAAATTAATTTCGGTTAGAAAACTTTCTAAAAGGGGTAAAAAGCTGAAAACTTTATTTTCTAATTCTTTGATCATTAGCTCGTGTTTTTTATCATTGCATTTGTTTTATCTCTAATGGTAAATAAATTAATACTTTGTCCTTGTCATTTTAAGTTTAATTCATTTAACGTTCCAAAAATATCAGCTAAAGATGCTAAACGTGCCAGCCATAATTCACTAAATAAACATCTTTGCAATTCAAATTTTCAGTTACAGAGGAAAATTTGAATTTCTAATCGAACTTCCAAAACACGATTTGAAACTTTGCCTCTGAAAAACGACCTTACTTTAGAATGCAACAAAATCGTTTCATTTTCACTGTTGGCATAAAATCGTCTCTGTTTTAAAAAAAAATTTACAATTTTCACAAATTGATTTAAAACAATTTTCTGGGACTATTTTGGCTACTAAAGCTTCACGATGTATGGAGCAGTGAGTAAATTTAGTTTTAGGTGCGACTTCCTTTATTTGCGAAATAACACCGGAATGTTTTCCTGTTAAAGCCCGAGCTCCGTCACTGCATACGGCAAAGCACTTATTCCAAGGACTATCATTCTCAGATATAAAATTGTCAATTACTTTGAAAATTTCATTTGCAGTTGCTCTATCATGAAGAGATTCACAAAATAAATACCCTTTGGAAATTACTCATCTTCTTCAAGGCGTATATAAAATAATAGTTGAACAAAGTTCGTTATATCAGTAATTTCATCCAACTGTAATGCGAAATACCGTGTTTTATTTTTTTGAATAAATGTCTCTTTTATGGAATTTGACATTTCATGAATTTGTTGACTTACTGAATCATTTGATAACGGAATGTTATTAAGTTCATTAGTCGTTTTTTGTTGAATAATGTTAAAACGGAGGTTCGGTGGCGCAGTAGCACCACAGGTCTAGGGTTCGATCCTCGGGCTGGGCAAGGTTGACTCAGCCTTTAATCACTTGAGAGGGGTCGATAAAATAAGTATCAAATTCGCTTGGGGAATAAAGACCAGGAAGGAGGTCCTACGACAGGCTGAACACTTGTCCAGGCAAAGATGCACAAGCACCCCGGAGCCCATGGTCTAGGAAACAGATATCAAGGCACTGCCGACCATGGCTCTATATGGGCTGTTTGTGCCGCCGAGTTTAGTTTAGTTTAGAATGTTAAAACGATACTGCTAGTAATATAAGATTTTCTCCAATGGCGTGATCCTGTCCAGTCTTGGCAATTCTTAGTCTTACTAAATAACTAGCTTCCAAAGCTTTTTCGCTTGACGTAGCAAAACCTTTCATTACCTCTTTACTATATTTGATCTCTGATAATTTCCTATTAAATATTCTTTAGATTTAGCATTTAAATTGTCGTGCTTAGATTTAAGATGTTTTTTTTAAGAAATGGTGGTTTCATATTGTGATTGTATAATAGTTCACCTCAAATAACGCATTGAGGTTGAGGGTCCATTTTATCTCCATTCTAAGTAAATCCAAATGATAAATAACTTTCATTATATTTTCTATAAACAATTTTTCTTTTCTTTTCAGTATTCTCAGTGCTAGTAAATTGTTCTGGATCCATCATCTGTGAATCACCACTTTTCCGCTTAGTAAATCCTAGCCATTTTTCCTTTTGAAAATATAGGTTTGTTTTATTACTTTTTCTAGGAATTCTTCATAAACAAAAAATTCTTAAATCGCGTAGAAAAGTAAGGAATACAAAGCAACAAGAAATCAAAATAATTGCTGTTAGAGACAACACATCGGCGTAAAAAAGGTTTCTATTTGAAAGTAAAGCAATATGAGCCCGGAAAATGGCGACATAAAATGTAGTGTAGAAATGCTAATAAATCCATCAGCTCTAAAATATTTAATGAGGTACTATTATCTTTTTGTAGGAACTTAACTTTATTTCCTATGAAAAAAAAGCATTAATTTTTATTATTACACCCCTTAAAGCACCATTGATGACAAATTTTGTTATGTCTACGGCTAAAAGAATATTTGTGAAAATAAAAACGGTATATTTTGCTAAAGTCTGTAAGCAGTTATTGACCTTGAACAAAGCTCAGATCGCATAAGTTTACGAGTGTTAGAGGGAAAACTTAAGCAGGATGTTGGGGTATTTAATTTTCGAATTTAATATTTAAAAATACTTTGTTCTAAATATTTTTCACTTGCCTACTACCAGTGGTACGCGTACAACTAGTTAAGAATCGCTGCTCTAATCCAAAAGCTTTTCAAATTTGAAAACGTTTAGTATCAAAGTATGGCAACACTATTGTCTATATTTTGGAGTCAAAGCTCACTGTAATTGTATAAAATACTGAATCGCACTAACAGAAGATTCCGTCACTTAAGTTTGTAGAACAGATAAAAACAAACTCGTACCTCACTAATATATTTACCTTATACCTGAAGAAAGCGTATTTTTAAAATTTTGAAAAATAGCGTTTATTTTAAATATATAAAATGAGTGGAAGTGCTTTTCTAGAAGTAACTGCACTGAGATTGCCAATGTATTTTAATAAACTCTTCTAGAACGTTTTTTTTTATGTTTGTTCTTTGAACGTTTGAACTTTAAATGTTGTTTGTTATATTTGTTCCTTCTTAATCCTTAAGCCCTTGTCTTCAATAAAACAGAGTTTTATTAAAGATTTCAATAGCACCAAAGAAGATCGAAAATGACAAAAAAGTAAATTTGTAAACGGACGTAGATATATTCTTAAATAACTCTAAATTGTACAAATTTTTATTTAAGTTAACCGTGTTTTACTTATAACTATTTTCTAATTTTAATGTGAAGAACAAATGGAGGTTATCTCACTACCGTTTTGGTGGTTATATTTAAGAACATGATATCTTATATCATTTCTTTCTTATACATTATATATAATTTATTATACCATGATAGTTTGAGATTTCATTCAGTACGTAAATATTAATTATAAAATTAAAATTAAAAAGATTTCTAAAAGTTCTCTTTTGTTGTTTAAAAATTAAAGATCAAATTTCCCGCTGACACGTCGTTCGTAAAATCTAGTGAGACATACTTTTTTATCCAAGTTTACTAAAAAGATCATTTGAATTCAAAAATGCTGGCACAAATTTTTATAGTTTAGTCAAAAGTGATAAAATAGATGGTAGAAAATTTGTTGTAAAAAGTAAGAAAAATTGTTGGCTGTTGTAGAAAATGAGAGTTGTTGTAGAAAGAGGGCAAAAATGATGATAAAATAAGATGGCGCCTAAATTGCCTCCGAGGAAAAAGTTTTATGGTGCCGTGCTTAATTCAGTTTGCGTTTGGTTTTCTATTATTATGCAGAAAGGATACTATTTGCATTATGTCGTAACGTGAAGTGAATTTATTGTTGAATTTTCTTTGCTCGAGAATAAAGCTAGTAAAAAAATATTTAGACTTGTCTTAAAAATCTATATATTCATTAAATAAAAGTCGCTCATTCTTCATGTATTCAAAATTTGTCTAATTATAATGAACACAATTTGCATAATTCGAACATAAAATATGTTGTAATTTTCAGCCTTTCATTGGTTTTTTACCATAATATAATAAAACATCAAAATTTACCATAAAAATCTTTATTATTTCAGTTATGTTCATTTACTGCTTCAAAAATCAGTTAGAAATTTACATCAAAAGTATTTTGTTATTTAGACACATGCGCCAAAATTCTGCTTTATGCGCAGACAGTATTTGAGAAATGTGTGAAAACCATGGTTCTAGTTTAAGAAATAATACAAGTAATATAGTTTTTTCAGTATGCGTCAGAGTTAATCATGTGACACATTTTAATAAAAATACATAAAATGTAATTTTTATGTCAGCCCCGTAAGAAAACTTACCTTCAAAATTTGTCCACCTGTCCTCAGAAGTACTCCACGTAATCTCTAATCAAAATATTTCGAAACCGAAGTAAAAAAAACAATTGCTAAAGAAAGCTGCACTTAAATCATATTTTCGTATTCGAATCTGTAACTTGTACCTTTTGTGTTAGGAAACATTAATTTAGAAAAGTGGTTTCAGTCTAGAAACTTTTAGAAATACTAATATTCGGATATTTTTTATTTCGGATATTTATTATTCAATTTTAGATGACTCACAAACCGATGACTTATTTTCGTCCAGTAAAAAGGATTTTGATCATATACCGTATTTTGCCACTCGTTGTTCTGAGCCCGCTTCTCAAGGAACGACAAAAATCATGCTACTTTCACTCCTTTCTTATGGGCCCGTATAATTAATTAAAATGTATCTAATTCTGAAAAAATGTGTTACATGATAAAATTACCATTATCTTAAAAAATATTTTTAATTTTATTTATTTATTTAATTTCTTTTCATGAACTGGAATTTTGGGTCTACGACTAAAGTCTCAAGATACAATTAGTTATGCAAATATTCTGCATATACCTCCCTGAATAGTTATTAACCGAAAAATTATACTAGTTGCACAACTTACAAATACGTGAAAATGTAAAATAATATACATTATGTGTGCACAAATAGTAAAAAGTACGAAGCATTTACCTTAATAATTGCATAAAATTATGAAACGTATTAAAGATGGAATTAAAATGCAGAAATATAAGTAAAAAATAATAATTCAGCCAGTACTAGGTACGGTACGCTTATGTTCTAATGTTTTCCGTTTTGCATGCATTTTTCATGCAATTTCATTTAACTTCCTCTGTTCCTCTGTTGTTGTTGTTGTTGTTTCCTCTGTCAATATAGTTTAGCACAGTGATTCTTAACTTTTTAAGTAATCAGCAACCCCTTAATCTAAAAATAAGCTCTCGCACCCCTTAAAAATTGTGTGTATATTTTTTATTTAAGGGAAAAAAACATTTATTGCATGCACAAATACCGTGTTTATTTGCAACATATATTCCTTTATAGCATAAAAAACAATATTAAAATTTTAATGTCTAAGCTGTTTTTGTTTATTTATAATAATTCTATTAAAGCGAGGCTCCTTTTTGAAAGAGCCACGCGTAAGTTATCAGATGTTGTTTCTGGCTTTTGTTTTGACATGCAAAACTGCTGAAAATCCCATTACACAAAAATGGGTGGTGGCAAATGGTAAAAGTGTCTCTAGTGCTGTTTTTGTCAGTTGTAGATAAGCTATGCACCACAACACCATAACTCTATACACCATAACTGTTCTAAGTCTAGTTTTTCAAACTCCATTTTCATACTCGCATTAGCTCGTATTTCGATAAGATCTTCTTTTAAAAACTCGTCGTCGTCCATTGAATTTAGATTAAAGGAAAATGGATTGAATATCCATCTATTAATTTTTCTAATATTTTCCATGGAAAAATATCCATCAAAGGATTCAGTTGCGAGATGTGTATTATAATTTTTGCTATAATTACGATTTGTTCGTTTTCTAAAACGACTGAATCCAGCAAAGGAAAGTTTGCTAAATTCTCGTGTTAAAATCGAAGTCTCCAAAATTTTAATTTTTCAAAAAATGGAGTTAATGTTTCACTAGCTTTTGTTATGTTCTTACCAAATCCTTTCATTGAAGTACTTACTTCATTCATGTGGTTAAATAATGCCTGCTACGTAGGCTAGCTGAAGCAATGGGTCTCGATTTCCAAAAGCTTCCAATAAATCACTGGTTAATAATAAACCGTAGAAGTTCTTCGCACAATTCAAAAACTGGTCTGCATGCGGCCTGTGGAGAACCACCGTATTTCCGTATGATAAAGAAGCACAGTAAGAACAGCACCGACTTCTTCACACAAAGCATGAAAATTACGATGTCTAAGCGCTCGGTCCTCGCATCCGTTCACTGCTGTAGTTAAATATTGTTTCAATTTCTCTGACAAAGTTTTCGATTCAAGTGCATAACGATGGAGCAGTGCGTTATCATACGTGTGGTATTTCCCTCTACATATCTGATAAAAATCCAGAATTTTCACCCAACACGGGCACCATCGGTGCAAATTGAAACTATAACACTCAGGGGTATTTTGTGTTTAAAAAAAAATTAATGTGGTTAAAACATAAGTGCTTATTGTTGTCGAGTCAAGCTGTTCACAAAATAGAAAATCTGCTAGTATTTCATTTTCCTTAATCTATCGCGAAAATACTAATAGCTGACTGCAATTATCAAGATCAGTTCATTCGTCCAGTTGAATGCTATTTTTAGAGGGCTGACTTTGATATCTTCCGCTGTTTACAGTAAAATATGTGCTTTGAGTTCTTCAGTGCGCTATTGAATCACATCATTCGTAACGCATTTTGTTCCATTTTCTTTTATACTTCAGCACTGAAGAAAATTTTTGCAATTTCAAGTGCACATGGTTTTAATAATTCTTCTGCTATTCTATGGCCTTTTTTTTCTTATTAGTACACAGATAGTCTACTTGATGAGAAGCTTCTAGCAAAGCCTTTTCAACTATTTGAACGTTAAGTTTTGTAATAGTTCCGCTGGCATCAAATCGTGCTTTCTTAAATTTCAAGATGTTAAGATGTTATAATCTGCAAGAGGTGCTGATTATTGAACTGTTTTAACAACTTACCATGCTGATTATTGATATATTACAGCAATACGCTGATTATCGAAATGTTCTAACAACTTTGAATGTTTAAGATAGGAGTTGAAAAATATTTTGCAACATCAAATATATTTGGGTTCGTTGCGTACCATCTTTTTCTACTGTACAAGTGAATCCATGAACGATATAATCGTCTTTCCATTGATGCTTTGTCTACAGGACGTGGGTTACTACAATTTAAAAAAATTAATTAACAGATATAAATTTTTACCGATAGGTAAATTTATCAAATTTCAATTAATACTACACAACATGAATTAAGTAAAGTAAATATTGTTACAACCAACTATTACAAATTGTTCTTATTCAAGGTGTGCGAACACATTTCAGCTAATTTCTGTACTGCACGTGCTAATGTGACTACATTAAGTGTATGTACTGACTATTGATGACGAGCGCGATGTATTCAGCAACGAGATAATAAGGTATTTTTCCCGCTTTCTTCGCATGCCTTCGTGGTCTGCATGCTCGACGCGTAACCGAGAGGTCCGTGGTTCGATTCCCGGCAAAGGCGTTGCTCATTTTTCACCTCTTCTGCATCGAAAAAAATACCTAATGTCTCTACACTGGCGCCCGAACTAAAAAAGGTGGTGGATGATGATTCTCCACCACCGGAATTTGGCGATCGGGTCCCCAAAACACCAGTCGTCCTTTAAAAGGGGGAGTATATAAGGTATTTCTCCCGCCTTCTTCGCATGCCTTCGTGGTGTACTGGTCTGCATGCTCGACGCGTAACCGAGAGGTCCGTGGTTCGAGTTCGATTCCCGGCGAAGGCGTTGCTAATTTTTCATCTCACCTGATTCCAAAATGTCCTAATGTCTCTACAAGGTTATAATAAATGCAGCAAGCCTCCCCCGTATGTTTAGTGCAATGAAGTCATGAGACGTCACTACCTATCATAGCCGCTACCATAGCTTGATTTTGCTTACATTCCAATCGGTGCTGTTTAATTTTTGAAATTTCTCTCTCATCCCTGGAAATGCTCTCTCACACCCCTAGAGGTGCTCGCATCCCAGGTTAAGAACCACTGGTCTAGCATCATAGAGATAATTTTAAATTGCGTTATTTATTCATTATTACATGCATATTTAGCATAATTAATGCATTAAACTTTATTTTTCTGAGAAATATCAAGATCTAATAATAATTCAGTTTCTACGCTTTTCTTATATTTTAAAATTCGCAAAAACATTGTCAAGAATTCATACAGCAAAATTACATCAGATTTTATTGGTAATATTTAAAATGTTTTAATGTCTTTTGGGAGAAATTTTACCAAACAAAAGCACTATGATACACACGCTGTTTAGTATTTCATTCATTGCGCTGATTCACATTCAAACGCGTATCACGTCTCTTAGCAATTTCTTGCAAACAAATCATTTTCTTACCTTATTTTTACTTATTACATACATATATACATATGTCACAGTAAAATATTTTTGGCGAGGTCTTCATTCATTATTATCATTGCAGTTTTACTATTGTAGTTTATATGTATATTACCTCATCCTCATCTTGTAATATTTATACTGATGCATTAGTATATGCTCTATTAACTTTTTCTGGAATTTTGTCGTGGATACTGATGCATCAGATTTCGCTTTACATAAACAATAGTCATTCCACAATCCCATATTTTTTATCATATGAAAACAAAAAACTATTTTCTGAACCATTTCGTAGTCTTCGCGTTAATCCAATTGTGTTCATTACCATGTCGGTTTTGTCCATTGTTCCCAAGCATTTAGTGCAATCGCAAGACGGTTTTTGTATTGTTTCTTTTCTTCTAAGGCGTCTTGGCATGCTTCCTTCCTCTGAATGCATAATGGATAGCATGTAAACAGCTTTCTTATACTCAGTTTTATCGATAATAAGATGTCGTATGAAAGAAAAATCGTTTCATTTAGCTTTTCCTCAGCTCGTGATATTCCGCGTCTCCTTTCTCATCGCATCTCATTTTTCGCACTGATATGCAAAAAGTTAAATCTCGGAACAATTGATTACATACAACGTATAGTTTTCGTGTAATTAATGTCCTATATGGGCTATAAAATTATTTCCCAGCATTCCAGTATCTGTATATCGGGGAGTTATGATACAACATTTATTGTAAGTAATAAAATATGCGTACCTCCTGTTTTATAAAATGTCTTGTTTACAAGGACAGAGGATTTTATTATACATCTATTCCTCTTAGAATAAATTGCTTAAATGACTGGCGGCCTTAATACAGAAGGAGAATTTTATCTGTACGATTGTTTGGTACTGATGAAATGCGGCATTTAATCCACTTCGTAAACTGTTAATTGCTTCTCACATTCTCCAAAATCAGAATTGGATTCATGATCATCAGCAAAATGTAAAACTCTTAGGATTGTAATAATCTTTGCTTGTTATCCCACCAAATATATAGAGTTTCTTAACAATCTACGTATGTCGAATGATAACATTTTATTCCTTGTTATCAGTAAAGAAAACGCAAACACACAATACAGTTCATCCGCCGGTGTTTCAGCTGTAAGATCATTAGAATTTATTCGCCTCCAACAGTTGTTTTCTTTCTATTCTATTGATTAAAAGTAAAAATGGAACCCACAAATGTTAAATTGCCACACGATGCTGAAAACGCTGAATCCGAAAAAAGCGAATCGATTAAACAATATTTCAGATAGTGCTCTGACATTGTTCCAAACTAAAGTAATTGCCTTAATATGTAATATTTTTAATACTGGCCTGAGACTCAAGTACTATCTTAACGCATGAAAATCATTTGCGTCATCAACTTTGAAGCGCAGGGAAAACATTTGACCTTTCATTCCAGCTACACGCCAATCAGCGTGTTGCTCACAGTAAGCAAGCTTTACAAGAAAGTGATTCTCAGGCACGTAAAGAAATGTATTGAAGATAATAGTAATACTGCTTCTTATCAATTAGGCTATCCATGAACATATACCTGTTACGGCCTGATTGCACATACCTTTCAAGTCAGAACTGGTACTTACCTCTCTAACCTTAAATTTATTCTATCAGGGGAGGGCACTTTCAGGTACCTTACTGAGACTTCTTTTATTCCATAGCTTTATCAACAATACTCCAGAGATAAACTGTAAAAGTACCATTTTTGCTGATGACACGGCAATTTTCACAAGGTCCATGAATACCAGTAGGTTTTTAGTATTCTGTAAGATGCGTTGAACAACATCGACTACAGGTGTGATAAGTTGAGATTTAAAGTCAATGTAGGCAAGAGCTTCCCCATGGTTTTCAGAAAACGCAAAATACATAATGAAGTTAATACGAGCCCCAGGATGATGGGAAAGCATAGATCTTGGGATTTCATGCAAATGCTTAAGTGTAATGTTCAGCAAAAATCTGAGCTTTAAAAAGCATATGAATTACATGATAAATTAGGGCAAAGCGGTCTTGTTCAACCAACCGCAATAATAGGTAGGAATTCGATGATAGCCATTGATTCTGTACTTCTAATGTACAAAACCATGATTAGGCTCATTTTCATGTATGCTGCTCCTGCATGGAGTATTGCAAAACCAACCTACAGAAAAAGTCTCCGTTCTTTTCTACATAAGTGCCAGTGAATCATCTCAAATTCGATATGGTTTGTAAGACACATATCCTGCACAGAGGCCTGAAAGCGGAAGCAATTGTAATTTATTTCTGTCCACTACACACAAGACAATTTACAATGTCAGTATAAAGAGATACGATTTTTAAGAGCTTCGGGAAATACTGGACCATGACTATCAGCCAGTTAAATGCCCAAAGACCATTTTAACGGTGACGGTAAACTCATCTGTGTCATCATCCTTAGAACTGTGACGGTAAACTCACCACAGTTCTAGGGCGATCAGTTTCCTGTTTGTATATATAGTAGTGCAGAGTTACCAACTCACGATATAAGCGAGAATCCCAATTTCCGACAGTACTTCTGCCAACTCGATTTACAACCTTCTATTCTATTATATTCTAAACTATTCTCCGGACTTTATCTTATTGTTTTTTAAAATTTCTCATAACTTTTATGTAGCTTAGCTTAATACTTCATTATTCATACCCCAAAAGTGATTTTGAGCATCTAAAAGGGCTTGGTTTTTCTCTAGATTACGTGTAAAAGAGTCATTTAATCAATGAAACATTATGGTGCGCTTCTGCCATATGTGTGAGAACACGTGTCCGAAAATGTCGTATTCCAGTTCTACAATGAACATCAAGCACCACTGCGCGCCAACTGGCATATATTAACCAATGATCACAAAGTTCGCCTTGTCCCTGCGCGCTGTCAATTTGACATGCTTTCGAGAAATAGTTTTAAGAAATTAGGATCTTAGTTATATCTGCGAGAAAGGTAAATTACTCATGACGTTTCGTCAAAGAAATGTTATTTCGCCAAAGAAACGTAATATATTTCCAACGAATACAGTTTCCAATTATGATGTTTCGACTTCGCACTGTCGAAGCGCCAATATTCTTAAACATATGCGTATACAAAAACACAAGGGCATTGCGAGTTGTATTGAAAACCAAAACCAAATAATGGAATCTTTCTGTGAAAACATCGAACCAAAGAGTTATTGATACACAATGCTTTTCTCTGTCAGTTTTCTGCAGCACAACTTGTCACTAAATGCATCGTATCATGCTGCAGCTTTATTTAGAAAAATGTTTCACAATACATAAATCACAACGAAATACTCAAGTGCAAGGACAAAAACGACTATAGTTGTTAATGAGAGGGGTATGAAAAATAAATCTTCAGTTTTGATTGCATTAAAACTGCTCCATTCTCCCTTACTATGGATGGAAGCAATAATACTGATGTAAAAGTACATCTAATTGTTCTTTCATTTTTAATTCAAAGTCTTCAGAAATTGAACGATTTTTACTTTCTGTTCCCACTTTAGCAGGAGATTCGACAAGCTTTAATATATTGCACAGCTAAGTTATAAACGTTAAAAGATAAGGCAATTTCTCTGGATAATTGCTTAGCACTGAGTGTTGACAATACACCAGTCATGGTAGGCTTGAAGACTAGTATTGCAGGGATTATGAGAAAAAAGAAAGGAAAAAGAAAAGTCAGATTTGCAAATTATGAGGAGTTCTGTCACATCTTAGATTTAGCAGCTGAAAAGAGGGCAGCATCTTTGGAAATAAGTGTGGATAAACACATTGTTGATATTCATTATTAGCTTTAAGAGGACAGTAAAAGGATAGAAAAATTTAAACAGTTCTAACAGCTGCGTGCTAGTGAACTAAGAAAAATTTTGAGACACGTATGTACACTATCGTTATCTTTACAAAAATGTTTGTCTAGAATCCTCAGCCAATGGAACCCATTTCTGATATTTTTAAGGAAGAAGTAAATGCTTCTGGATTTAAAGTAAATTTAAAGTATTGAAAGTTACAAAATAGCTGAAGTAAATGGAGATGCAGTTATGACTTCTAACATTAAAAATAGCTGTGAGAAAAATAATGTAATTTCTGCACCTGTGAGCAATTTAATTTGTAATTGTCAATAAAAAATACTACAAAATGTAAGCGTAAAGCTGATGCAAAGATAAAAAACATTGCTCCAGAAAGGAAACATTTTTCAATTACTGTAAGTTTTTCTTGTGAAAAACGAATATTTATGCATTTCTCTTCAGATCTTAACAAACTTTTTGCTCTTTTTATCACTCTATTTTCCCATCATCCGAATTCTTACCGCAGTTCTAAAGTGCAAAATTGCATTAATTTACATTTCACAATCAAAGATTAGTGATCTGTTTAAAGGCATTTTTATCAATGTTTCTAAAAGCAACCTTTGTTTTGTCTTCTAATTCTATGTATCATGTAATTTATGGTAAAGTAGAAAATCATAAGAAAGATGAACATTTGACAATATGGGCTACAACTAAAAACATACTGGAGTTCACCTTTCACAGGAAGACAAAAATAAGTTTTATTTCAATGTTAGAAGCTGCTTCTGCCAAGTATGCGAATGCATACCACATAAATTTTCAGTCAATGAACTGATTTACATGATTAAGTTGCAGATGTTTCTACTCAGGCATATAGATTTTCTTCTGTTATACGATATCTTTTTAACAGATTCCCAGTTTCATTTCATTTAGTTTGGAAATCCGATGACATTGATATTGCAATGAAAACCTGTAGTCGCAATTTTGCAGTTTACAATTAGAAAACTTTGATAAAGTTATCAAACCTGCTAGGAATGACAACCAGTGGAGTTTAAGTGGAAGACTAAAGGTGCTGATAGAATTTTAAAGTACAATAAGCTGTCTAGAAAAAAGTTTGACATTTTGACACTAACTCATAATAATACAAAGTGTGAGAGGATTTTCAGTGTTTTTAATAAAACAAGGACTAAATTTAGATTCCGTATAATAAATGAAAATCTTTTATCAGCAAATAAAGGCCTGCGTGGCAATTGCAATAAGCAAAATCTGCCATTGTTCATAGCATTTGTATGGAAACTGATTAAAGTATATTTTTCTATTAAAGGTTCAAATAATATAAATGTTTCTTTATAGCTAAGGTATTTTGGAACATTTACATTTCAGAATTAGTAACTGAACATTCAGATATTAATTAGTTAAAGTTAATTCATTACTAAGAAATATATCTTCTTTGTATATATTGTTATCCTTTAAAAATCTTTTTGTCGTTGAGAAAGTTCCCCTGATTTTTTACCATCATAGGTCTGTTAGTAAGTCATAGTAAGATAGTGTATTTTTTGCATGCATTATATAATCTATATGAGTTGAACCAATTCTATCTAGTTAACACTTGAGGACATATCTTAAAAATCAAGAAGCAACAGTTCCAGTGCTGGAACTTAAACATTAGTTTCTGTTTATGGTGTATGTGATGCATTTTCTGGGTGCTGTTGTGTTAGTTGCTTCCAATCTCTAGTCATGAAAGAGTTAATAATTCTAAAATGCAATTTAGAGGTTTCATATGTTTGAAAAAAGTTGAAAATTAGAAACGTTGTATAAATAGATGCAATCTGAATTCCCGTTTTAGGAAAAAAAGTATTGTTTCTTCTAAAAACGGAAAGACTGAATAATTGTGCCCTAAATAATTAAATAAGAAATGCTATTGGCAGGCTGGATCTAAGAAATGTTTTTTTCGAACGATTAAACTGGGTGCCAATGAATACTGTTTGGTTTTGCATAGCTTCATCCATACAATTTGAAATGCCTAATTTTGTTTGTATTATTTCAAAATTATTTAAGTAATTTATCTTACTGTAATTTTTTATAAAAATTCTGATGTGAACACTACATGACTTCTTTGTACGGTCTACTAAATTATACACATTTAATGCTGCACTTCCTTTAAACTTATTTAATCTAATTATTCTGACTTTAATAACTGATCCTTCAAGGGGAGTTGAAAATGACATCAAAAACTGCATATTTTGAAATATAATACCACGGTCAATTTTTGTTCTTATTTGAGTCAAACTTCTTATAATTTTATTTTTTCACGCCAATATAAAACTTTCTGAAATTGAAGCGTAGATACCGCAGAAACTTACAAAAAGGTAGATTTTATGACTTTTCAAAATTGATGTCTTAAATTTAAAAATGTCAAAACATGAAACTGCAGCATTTAAGACATTTCTCTAACTGGATGTGTATGTCTACAACCAAAAATTGCTAAAATAAAATCTGGATAATGACTTTTGTGGGCATGATGTATATTTTCTGAAATATAATAAATGCTATTACTTTAAATCAATCAGCTTGGAATTGAATTAAATTATTTCTTTACACGGCAATTGTATTACAGCTTAAAAATATTTCTGTACCACCTATTTAAATTGTATAAATATTATTTACTTATTCTTTCTGTAAAGCGTAAAAGGCAGTTTTATTTTTCATACACATTTCATGAATATGTACTAAAATTTGAAATCTGTAATTAATAAACGTTAAATTAGATGAAATCTCTCCCTTTTTTGTTCTTAAAACCAAATGCTGAGACAGAAACACAACCTTAAAGTTTCTGCAGTTACCATCCATGGCTGCATGTCATGTTGTCCTTTTCTATCACAACAGCTCTAGAATTCCAGGATGGTGAGTGAAATTTAAATTGTCTGAGTCTTAAAAGACAGAAACAATAAAGAGGTGTCAGTATTATTACATCAACGGCAAAGAATACATTAGAAAAAAATGGTGAAGTGAAATTTCTATCTCTCGTCGCCAACGTTGTACATTTTAGAAGAGTTTGCTTTTTCATCGCCGTTTTGGTTTGTGGACTGATACGAAGATTTATTTAAATTTCAGAAACATTTGTGGATGGCAGCAATAAAAGCGATCACCTGTCAAATGGACTGAAATATCATTTGCATATGGAGGTCAAACGGCTCCGAGTAAAAAAGAACTGACGCTTTACTTGAGGAGTCACAGAGAACAGTGAGGCGGTTTATAAATTATGCATGTATTTTGAAATTTTCAATCATAGAGAAGTAAAAATCATGTTCATGTATTAAAATAAATTACAAAGGTTTTATAATTTTACTTTTTACAGTAAAGGCGTTATATTACATGTAAATAATGCTAGTAATAGCTTTAAAATGCTAGTATATTTTAGGGAATTTTTGTCTTTTAAATTACAGTTATTTTCATATAGTCGGTAGAGACATTAGGATTTTTTTTAAAACAGGAGACATGAAAAATGAGCAATGCCTTTGCCGAGACTCGACCCTGGATTTTTCGAATACGCTGCAAGTGCTGCTAACCGTCACACCACGAAGGTAACATGGAGAAAATGTCTTATATACTCCCCCTTTTAAAGGACGATTGGAAATTAAGAGACCCAGTCACCAAATCCTGGTGATGAAAAATCATCATTCACCGACTTTTCGTTCGGTCGCCACTGTAGAGCCATTAGGTTTATTTTAAAGCAGGAAGAGTGAAAAAGGAACAATGCCCTTGTGGGGACTCGAACCTGGACCTCTCGAATACGTTCCGATTGTGCTAGCCTTTACACCACGAAGGCATGCTGCAAAGAGGAGGAAAACACCTTATAAGTTTTAATATCACTTGATTTCAACATCGGAAAATGCGTCTGCGTTTTAATGCTTGCTAACTTAAATATAAAATTATCTAAAATGGTAACAACAAAATGTTTAGGATATATGCATTTTCTAAATCACTTATGGTCATTGCACAACTCTATTAAAGCCTAATTATTAATTAATGTGTACTTTGGACCTTCTCTAAGATGATCTTGGCTTCGAATGGTTTTGATCTTGTGTGCAGGTGGTCGTCTTAAAGAGGTAACGTCCAATGCTGGTGTTTATTGATGTTCTTAGAAATGCTAGTGACTTTCGGAAGTGGTCGTCTTTGACTGTCTGAGGTACAGCACTTAACAGCTATTTAACTGCCAAAACGAAAATCAAGTCAAATTAAACTTCCGAACAAAATTTGTTAACCCAATTTTTGTATTTACAACTGAAAGTTTTGACTCAAACTGTAGTGGTAACTGGTTTTATAAAACTGTCGAAATGATAAGGCTGCCTGGCTTCTCACTAAAATTCAAGTTTTTACAGAAAAAGGTTCTACTTCACACGTTTAAGCTACAGTTACTTTTCGAAGGTAGACTTTCAACCGCTCCAATAGGAATTATTGTTCCAGGACAGTGAGGTGAATGTGCAGTATATCACGCTCAAACTCCTACTTTTAAATTACGCTGCATGCTTTTAAATTTGCTTAACTTTTTGGCCTGAGCAAATACTGAGACACAAATCAACAAAGATAGGTGACTATAAAAAACTGTAACTATTATTATAACTTACTCATAATTATCAAAAATTTTACAATTGCAATTTTTCAAAATTATCGTTATTCGACATTTCGTAAAATCTTTATTATATATCTTTTGATATAAATCAGTGCGTGACATAACTAACTGAGTGATTCGAAAGCACTTAGCAAGTCCGATAGTTTATTTCTTCATTTTATTTTTTAACAGTATTTCTAATTTATAAAATTTAGAAGTACATTTTAATGTTATTCTTATTCTATATAATTAACCTAGTAATAAAACCTTCTGCGCACCACCTTATAAGATATTTTCTGTCTGTTCCAGCATGCCTTCGTAGTATAACGGTAGCACACTGACCGCGTATTCGAGATGTCCAAGTTCGAGTCCCTTGGAGGGCATTGCTCATTTTTCATGTCTCCTGCTTCAAAAAAAGAAAAAAAAACCTAATGCCTCTACAAATAGCGCTCGAGCTGAAAGCTACAAATGCCGCTCGAACCACCAGAATTTGGCGATTGGGTCCCTTAATCGCGAGTCGCCGCTTAAAAGGGGGCTATATAAGGTATTTTCTCCCTCCTTCCAGTATACCTGGAGATGAAATTGTAGCACACTTGGCACGTATTCGAGAGGTCCAGGTTCGAGTCCTGGCTGATGCATTGCACATTTTTCACTTCTGCTTCAAAACAACCTAATGGCTCTACAATCTAAACAAAGCGTTTAAATACATTTGTGCTTGCTCTTTGGTTTCTAGTCCAAAGGGTGTTAGCCAAGAAGAGCTATTAATTTCGTTTTGGCATTTTGCTTTGATTCACTTTTCAAACTGTACACATCAAAGATTACAGCCCTGTATTATAGTTAAAGGAATTAAATAATGAAGAATCTGCATAAATGTATGTATGTTTCTCGCATTGTGATAAAACACAGGTACCCGCAGCCATCAAATTTTGAATAACCTAATCCTCCACAGAATATGGGATTTGGAATTTTTTTTATTATGTATTTCGTATTTTGTCAGACATTAAAGAATTTTTGATTAACAAACTCAAAGATTTCAAAGCGAGGAATGGCATCACTGTGCGAAAAAAGTATTTTTATCTACAGTGCGCGAGACTGTGTATCGTAAATTCTAAAGATACGCTCGTTTTAAAATTATTTTGCGATATTACTGTTGAATTGAATTTTATGGTTTAATTGCAAAGAACATGATATTTAATAAATAACACACAAAACGTTAAAAAAACGCCCCTTTGGGCATAATGTAAAATCTGAAAGCTCTCAGATATTTTTTTTTTCGTCTTGATAATTTTACTTGGTAAAAGGTTTCAGATGATGTCTTATTTTTCATGCAAAATAATTAAAATTTGTTCATGTTCAAGAAACACGGTTTTTCAGGTTTAAGAATTATATTTATCCAAATTTAAGAAATAGATTTAATCACGTTCAAGAAACATTAAAAAATGAACAAAATCGTTTATTCTAATACATGCATGTCGTCTTCATCTAGAACATTGTCATAAATCTCCAAATCATGAATTCCGGCCTGAATTTTTTTGAAATTTTATTTCCTCTAAGACCATTGGCCCTAACCTCTCATGCCCACCCACGTAACCCATGTTTTTACCCATGTAACGACTTCTTAGGCTTCATAAAATTTCTTGTTGATTTCCCTCCATTCTATTTTCCATGTAGTCACTGCCATATGTGCGCAAATGGTCTTTAAATGGCTTTTTATTGCAATATCAAGAGTTCGGTGAAATGCAGTCATTCCTACAGGAATAATGTTTTGATCAGTTCTTTTTTGTTGAAGAACGTTCTTCGCAGTTTTAGCGGGGTGCGTGCTGGTAAAATTATTAGAAGTGGAAGTTTTCCATTCATTGAAAGGAATGCTAAAATACATGCACTGAGTGCACTTTCTTAACCAGTAGAGTTAATGCATATCTCAGATAAACTCCTCTGAGCAGTAGTACTTTGAGAATCTTGACCCATAAGTACTACAGTTTCATCCACAGCAATCATGCTCGAGATTTGGTACTTAGAAAAGTCAATGCCATCAACAAAATACTTGAATGCAAGTGCATGTATAATCACTTCAGTATCTTCCAATTTGATTAGTGTTGTCGATTTAGAGACAGTTCATTTCTCTGAAGGAAACCATTCACCCAGTATTGTGATGCTTCGAATTCGGCTGATAATATATTTAGCTGCGGCAACTGCTTGAATCCTGGCTTAAACTGCTTGATAACAACTGCCTGCGAACAACCAAAAACATTTCTCTATTATCAGCAATCCATTCACAGATGATGTGTTCCAAATTAACAAATAATGGTTGCTGAACTGATCCACACTTACTCTTCTTGGCATTTTCCTCGTCGACCTGTTGATTGAGGTCATTGTATTTTGATCCCTATTTTCGGACCATTCGCAGATCCAACTTCTTCCCGTTGAAGAAAGCTGCAAGAAATTTATTCCTGGAGGTTTCTAACAACTCCTTTCTTGTACTCAACGGAATAGTTCTTTCTTTTTGCTCTCATTTTAGTGCTAAATGTCCATCGACGTATCGAATACTGAAGATTCTAATTTGTTGCAATGAGATCCGCTTGTTTGAAATGTACATGTATGTTGCATCGGCAGTTCGTCATTCGGAAATAAGACGCCAATATGGCTGACAACTTTAACTAGAGTTTAAGGGTAGGGCTTATAGAAGAAGTAGAAAAAGTAGTCTGAAATATCATGCTAGGGTTTATTTTTTTATTAGGCCTTATTTGCTTGGAAACACGTTAGATATTGATGCTTCTTCGTCGGTGGCTGAATTTTAGGTCTTGATCTAGCTGTAACATTTCCAACTTTTAGGAAAATTAAGATCAGTAAACATTTTAAATCCCATCAAAGTATTTATCTTTTTCGCATTGCTGCATAGAGCAGGGGTTCCCAATCCTATGTCCGCTGGCACCATAGCGCCCGCTTATCGTTTAACGCCTGTCAGTCGCTGTGCGATCACAATAGAAATGTTTTAGTTTTCAATAAAATTCTATGAGAAAGTTTTCACATATTTAATGAAATAGAATTTGCATCCAACACAGATACTACCACAAAGCGAAATGCGACCGATTTCTCTCTCTCTTTTTTTTGTTTGTTTGTGTGTGT
>KK112917.1:937646-948854 GCA_000611955.2 Stegodyphus mimosarum
ATCCAACAATAAATTCACCTTGAAAAAGTAAATGGTGCTCGCCGTCTAACAGATATTCTAGAATGTGCTCTTGGGACAAAAATGTTGGGGAGCCCTGGAATAGAGCTAGTATAAACAAGTTTTCTATGTATACCTCAAAAGCAAGATAATGGACCCATTTTTCATTTTATGCTTAAATTTCGTTGGTCAAATTAAAATGGCTTATGTGCATTCATAATCGTCCTTATTATAAACTCGATTATTTTCTAACATTTTTATGTTATTAGCTCCAATAAGAGAGCAAAGAAGCGATTTGATTTGTGCATTAATCCCAAGCTGTTTTGTTTAATGAATTTTGGTATCTCACAAATATGTTCTAACATCAATGTAATTTAAATTATTTTATCTGCAGCTGATATTTTTTTCACAGTACTGTATTAAACTACCCTGATTTATACTGACATCAGATTCTACGAGTTCAGTTGCTGCATTACTTTGTTGTTAAATGTGGGCATTTCTAATAAAGTAAAAACAAACTCTAAGCCTCATTGAAAAATTGGTGACTAAACATTTAATTCAAACTTATAAACAAAAAAAAAACGTATATCCTATCCATAAATATTCAACAGTAAATTGAATCACACTTACCTAATTAATATTTAATCCTTCAACAGCGACGAAGCATTGTACGTTAAAAACTTTTGGCTCTAATTTCGACGCAACTAATTAAAATAAGCTTATTATAATTTTGGAGTTTTAATAATTTCCCAGTTAACTCAACTGAAGATGTAGGGCTTCAAACTACGCGTTTTATTAGAGACTTTGAATAATATGCCAGTTTAATTTTTGCACATTATAAAGCAGTTCTTCACGAATGTAAATTAGTTAAGAACAAATAGAAAGGGAATTAGATTTACACATAATTCAATAAATTGCATAAAATATTATACCTACATTATGAATAACAGATTCTTCACCGAAAATTTAACATTATTATAATAAACTGAGAGAAATTCGAAGAGACTACTCATACCCACTTACCTATCTTTCTCTGAAGATAATCAATGAATTAAGTGGCAATTACCTGTCACCTATTAATTTTACTGTTTATTACTATTCCCGCATCGCAGTATGACGTGTCATGCGCATATAACCTTCAGAGAATATTTACGGATTCTTATGTATCGTATCCACAGCTTTCTTACTTCGCCTTTATTTAGCAACCGTTTGCCGTAGAAATATATTTTCTTTTAAAAAAATGTTTTACATGACGTAAAGAATCATGTTTTTGTACTTTTAAATCTAATGACATCAGTTTTGTAAATGCCACGAAGCTAATTTTTTATAAATTCTTTCTATCCTTATATTTAGGAAAATGTTTGTTTTAAAAAAAATAACACAAAATGTTTGATTCCCATATGCATCAGTAATTACACCCAGGATACATTAAAGGAAGATGAAATTGAACTGTCTTCTCAAATTTGCAACTACAAAGACCTATAATAATATTTCTACCATTAAAATTAAATAGCAATGCAACTAAGCATTTTACAATGATCGCAGTTTAGTTGCAACCCTTTTTTATATGTTATATTTTAGACCTTTCGACAGAAGGACTAAAAGATAACACAAATGTCCTTTTGTCGAAAAGAAGACCGAAAGTTAATAAAAGTGCGTGAGCTCTGATAACACCGACTCAAGGCAATAAACGGCAGTTGCTATTCTTTATTATTGAAATTTAAACATTTGAAATGTTTCAAATTATATCATTTCAGATATATTTCACATTCATGCTGTCATTTATTTTCGAATGTAAGCAGAGAAGTAAGTGAGTCAAAATTATTTTTTATTCCAAAAGTCTCTGCTCAACCAGGTCATTGACAACATAATAAACAACATGAGACATCTCTGTCAGGCCTGTATTGTTGTTGCTCGATATGATAATTGTTTCCTGTTTTACTTGTATATCCGAATATAAGTAGGTATTATACTCCTGTTCACATAGCAATAATAAATATTCTATGTAACATTGTCTTGTGTTTATAAATTACAGTGGTACAATAAATATTGCCACCAAGTTACGTCTAATTTTCTTGCATACTTCCTATGTTAGCATCAATTTTCCCTTCGTTGTTTGACTTTCCGAAACCAGTGTACAACTGCTTCATTTGCAGTTGTATCAACAGTTATTCTGTTTAAGCTCTTGCTTTGGAACAAATTTTCAATGCACTAGATGTAGAGGATTCGTTGGACAAAGTTGAAGTGAATTATTTTCAAATATTTTTTTAAATATGTTAATAACGTAAGGGATAGATTTAAAAAATAAAACTTTGCACACAACCGTAAAGTTATGACAAGTACGGCGTGGTTTCAACAGGTAAAACAACTGTCATGTCAACTAACATAGGAAATCTAAATAAAAAATCATGGAATATCTTTTTTTCTTAAAATAATTCTTAAAATAACTTAAAATAATTGTCCGAGATATAAAATAATGATATCAGTTTATTCAAAATAAAATACTCTATATTTTAAAATAAAGTTTTAAAAATCTATGATTTGAACATTTTAAAGATGTACTGGATCCTATTAAAATTGAACAAGTTAAAAAATATTTTTAAGTAATAATAATTTTTTCAGCAATTAATATTTCTCAATAATTCATTTTATGATGCGAAAAATACGGTATGTCTTTTGTTTATTTTATACGCAGCGGGAAAAAGTGAGTGCTCGTTGTTTAGAACGGATTGTTTTGCAATTTATTATTACGTTTTAGTGAAAGCAAAGACCAGTTTTCTGTACGTATGTATTATATATAGATTAAAGTTTAACAATGTTTTTATCCGAAATATTGTGTACAGTGAAATTTTTCATTAATTTCATAATTTATTTTGTTAACTTTACTGTTCATTGCTACGAAGACTTTGTCTGAGATATTATAAAATAAACCTATAAAATAATTGATCCACCTTCGTTTAATTTTTGGTCTATATTATTTTAGCATTGTTCAATTTCGTTTAATCTTATCGCCAAGTCTTAAAATGGATTACAATTAAACGTTGCATTTTTTATTTATTTTTTATTCTTCTATTTTCACTTTCATACAATTCATATTACAACGAGTTTTACACTTAATCCGTTCGTTAGAGAATCGGGGGACTTTTCGTTAGAGTATCGGGAGTAATACATCTATGTAACTCAATAAAAAGAACCGATTTCCTACCAAGATGATTTATTTTCTTGTGCTGTAATGAATTCATTTAAATTTTCATTCAATTTTTATTCGGTGGGATCTTATTACTACTGCTTTCTTGTTCAATTAAATTGAGAGCATCTTCATAAAGCTTCCGTGATTTACGTACCGCTTCTATTTCACCTGATAGTAGAAAATAGATCTTTTCACCTTATGTTACACTTAAATCCTAATAAGCATATTTCAGTTTCGTTATTATATGATTTATAAATATTTTATGAAAACCCAGTCGATCGATTTTGTGCTCATAATTTGATCCTAGGATAACCACATAAAACTGTTGCAATTCATTACGCATGGGATCTCTCTCTTCTCTTCAGAGTACCATCATTTCAATGAGAATATCAGAAGTTGAATAAAATTATAGAAATTAATTACATTTCCATTAACGACATCGAAGTTACTTGTGATAAGCGTCCGACTGCCTCCACACTTGACGCTAATTGACTGAACCTGTCACGCGGATGTCGTTATTCGTCGTAATAATTATTCACTGGAGTAGGCTCACGACATGTTGATATACAGAACTATTAAACTGCACAGTTACTTGTATATGCCATTTTGCGGGATTTTGATGCGTTACTAGACTAAGTTTATAGATTTTAGAGTTAATATTACTGTAATAGTCATTAGATAAAAGTAGCTTCCAGAAGCGTAATTGGAAACTAGCTTGCGAGAATTTCAGGAGTTACTCTGACAATGTGAATAAAAGTTGCTAAATCCTTCTCAAACATTGAAATTAGCAGCATAAGTAAATATAGCAAGTAAAAATATATACTTTATAATGAATATATATTTTATAATTTATATATTTTATAAAATATATATTTTATAATGAAAAAGTATTATTTTAACTGACATGTTTTGCAAAGTATTGTAAGTACTATAAGCATTACAGATTACCAGTTTAACATTATACATGTAGTAAAATATTTTGATAACAATTGAGGCAGCAGTGATACCGGATAATACTTTTAAATATGACGTTCTAGATACATAAACAGAGAACTGTGAATAGCTTTAGATATCAGTTTTATTTAAAATTAATTTCATGCGTAAGCATGCTGAAAGACGAGAGCCATAAATGTTACCACCTGTACACAAAATTATCCATAGCGACGGATACGAAGCAGGGGACGACATTTGCAGCAAGGAAAGGCGAAGAAGAGATGCACATTTGCAATATGAAAGTTTGCTTAAGAACAGTGCAGTTACAATTTCGCTTTATTTCTGTAAGTTAATTAAAGTTTCAATTCCTAGATTTTAATATTATCATTGGCTGTAAAATCTTTTACATTATGTAAGTATAATTATCACGAGCATTATATAACAATTATATCGCTAAGATTAATTTTGAAATGCTGTACTTCTAGAAGACTTATTATAAGCATACGAGTATTACTATTTTTAGGATAAAAAGGGTAAATAGTCAAATTATAAAGGAGGCTTAGGAGCTGCTGTGAATTAAAGTTAGAATTTTATCTTACATATATAATTTTAATGCTATGTCTTCGTAATAGATATCATTTTAATGTTATGTGTTTATAAAACATTATAATACAATTTTAAAATCATATTGCAAAGCATAAATTCAGTCGAAGCCCGTCAAAATCTTACACTAGTATTTCTCAGTTTTGGAAAGGCACTGTATTTCGATTTAGTGCGCTTTGAAGATCCAGATCAAATGAATCGGGTTATTTTTATGAAAATTAATCCTCGTGTAAGTAACCAATTTTTTTTATTCGTACAGCATTCTGTTTAAAAATTAAGAGCTACTGCTATTATCAATTAATTAATGTATGCCTCACATTGTCTGTGAAAAGTTCAATACGCTGAAAAACCTTGAACTGCTGTGAAAAAATACACTGTTAAATAACATGGTCCCTCTAAAGGAAATAAAATACATATGGGTGCAACCGATTGAAAGGCTTTGAAGGTGTTAGAAGAGAAAGAAAAATAATTATTTTATCTAACCAATAAGCATATCATTGATAATATTTTTTATCAAGAATGAGTGGTTAGAAACTATTACGACTTTAAAGAATCTTATTTTGTCTTATATTAAATACTTAAACTTTCTATTTCTCGCCAGCCATACGTTAATTTGGTGCTGCATGATTTTAGTAATTCAGCGTCACTGTTTCTAATTTCGTCAGTAATAATTTTCTATATACCTCCGAGAGCTGTGCCTTGTTGCGAAAAACCCCTTTTATTTGGACAGTCTCACAGAAAGAAATCCAGGTTCATTAGAAGAGTGATAAATTGTGGTAGCAAAAGGTAACAGAAGATCAACAGAGATCAGTGGGAAACAGTGGATCGGTGACGCAAGCACAGACGTCGGCATTATGCACAACGAAAAAGCCACAGACTTAGTAAAATGAGGAGCAAGGAACTGACGATGCCAAGAAACATGCTATGTGTTCTAAGCAAATGGGTAACTTTCAGAGTAAAGAGATAAATTTAATAATGACAATAGCCTTAATTACCACTAGCGTAAAGAAAAATCTTTAAGTGAACGCCTGAGTCCACACCTACCAAAAACACTTTTGCTATGATGAAACGTCTCCGTACACTTGAAACAAATGGATTTCGTAGCACTATGGGTAAGAAACTATGATAACACTGAGGATATGAAATCCTTCCTATAGTGTTTCAAATAAGAAAGCTTATCAGATTCACATTCTCAGTAAGTGTTGACATTCAGAATAAGCTTCCTAATACTATTTCCAATAAGGTTTTTAATTCCTTTGATTTTTCTAGCTTTTCAGTTAGAAATTGGTTACTATCTTGTAAATAGCCCGCCAGCGACCGAGCGGTAGAAGCCGCTGAACGCTGGTAGTTCGGTTTGGGGTTCGAGTCCTGGCGAACGGGTTCGCTGAATGGGCATTTTCGTGGTTTTCCCTATGTGTAACGTGTATAAGAGTCAGTTTTCCCTCAAAAAGGCTTCAAAGGGCCTCCCTCCTTTCCCGTGTAGTGCCTGCAATAATAAGTACCCTTTAAATAAAAGTGTTATAGCTAAATTTGTTGGTACCAGTTATTCCAATGTATTTATTAGACATGTGTAGCCTATACATTAATTTTCTTTAATACATACGGAAAAGAGTGTAAAAAGTATTTAAATTTTATCTGTAAAACCTATGCGAACATTTTTAGCTTCCAAATATTTTTAAACAATTCTAAGATTACAAAAAATTCTCAGCAAAACAGAGCAATTTAATCATAATTGTATTAAATGTTTCTTCCCTTTTTAATATAAAATTCAGAAGCATGCACATAGAAAAATGCTTCCATTATATTTTTCCCAATATATTATTAAATGTGCAGTCATTCATTTATTTTACTGAACACAAATTCTGTTGTTGTAAAACTAATTACAACTGCAGTCTAAAAAATAGTTTTATTATCTGTGCCAAGCTATCATTCATTTACCCTTCCTCTGAGAAATGTTTTTAGCTGATGATTTGTTGAACAATGTGATCACATGATTATTTATTAAACAGTATGAAGAAATTTGAATCATTAAATGTTCTCTTTTTTGTATTTTCCAAAGCTAATAGTAGATTCGTTATTTATTATTCTTTTCTGGCAGACAAAACAAGTTCTTCGGAAATTTATTTTATTTTTATGTTGCCTACTGTTGAATTCATTTTTTCAACACAAGCAAACAATGTTCCACATTTATTCTCGTTGCAATTCAAATATCAATTTTCTCAGGACATTCTTGCTTTGAGAACTCCAAAATATGTAATTAGACATTTTATTCCATTAATTTCTTTTCCTTCTTTTCAGTGAAACATTAGTTGAAAGGTGAAACATGTTTGTAACTTAATGAATGTATTAAATGATTAATGAAAAAATACTTGATAGCAGGTACTTTATGAACCGGAATTTCAATATCCCGAACTTCCGTAGTACTGCCTGGGATAATCTGACAGTTAAGCTGGTGATAATATTTTGTCGCGTAATTAATGAGGGAATCATTGATCTGTTTACCGTAAAATATTCTGCAATTACTTTAGTAGTACAAAGACTTTTTTACATTAATATTTTATGATCTGCAGCATTTGAATTACCTGAATGCAAAGAAAAAAATTGCAATAGTGTTTACCTATATTGTTATACCGTAAAATATGTTAAAATGGAACCCACATCATTCACATTTTATGTCTGATTTTAATGTGCGAGATAAAAATGTATTTTTAATAAAGAACAAAAACGCAAGAATGCGTTTCAAAGCAATTCTTTTTCTTTTCTTGTTTTTCTTTTTTTTATTTTGCATTACTTTGTTTATAATTTTAATGAGTGAAACAAACTATTCATATTGAAATGTAATTATGACAATACAAATTTAAATATGTGGGATACCTAATAACTTACTATGGAATTAAATGTGAAAGTATACATTTTTATTTTATTTTATGTAATATTAAAGCTTTAGTTTTGAAAATAATAATGTATCATATAAACTGGTGAATCTTTTTAAATATGTTACTTTATATCATGCAGCCTTTTATTATAGTCTAGGTAGCTCTTGAATTCAATTTAAAGAGCATAAACATTTTTTGTAATTCTATGCTTTACAAAATGCTAAAGGGTAATTTTTATTGAAACACCAATCCCACATTCTAGTAGTAGAGAACGTTTCAAGGGAAAGTTGTTGGTGTTTAAATTACACAGGTTTGAAAACCATGAAAATACCCACCCATCTAGCTCATCCGCCAAATTGAAAACTCAGTGGGTAGCCTAGTGATCAATGCTTTTACCGCCAGACCAGCTATCACCAACCTTTTCGTAGCTTAGAGGACATTGGAGCGGCGGAAACACGTTTTTCAAGATAAATTTGTAGGTTGACATGGTTAATGATGCATTTAATATACAAAAAAAATATTCAATAAAAGAACTATTCCAAATATATAATTTTAAAGTAGAAAAATTATTAATTGTATTCTTATGTGAAATAAACAGTTGCTATGTAATACAAGTAAAACTTTATAAATTAGTAGGTATAAAACGTCTTTAAAAATATGTCATTCTTAAAAGCTCTTTGATACTTGGCGTTGCATTTTATTGTTCATTGCTTTATAATTAAAAGCGTATGATATTTCTGCTCATAAGTAATTCAAGACATTCATCTGTAAGTAAAGATTTATATTTGATTTTGTTATATCATTGTTGAAAACAATGATTCACATAAAGTAGTGTGAAACCAAAAAACATTTTTTGTATGATGCTGTACGCTGGATTTTAATTGAATCTCAGTGTTACATTGGATTAAAACAATGTCCTTTTGAATATGCAAAACTTCTAGCTCCAGTTCTTCCATTTTCTGGAACCTGGACCTCTCGAATACACGCCGGGTGTGCTACCGTTACACCACGAAACCATGCACAAAGAGGGAGAAAATAGCCTTACATGCTCCCCCCTTTAAAAGGCGAATGGGGATTAGAGGACCCAATCACCAAATTTTGGTGGTAAAGAATCATCATAACCACCTTCTAGTTCGGGAGCCCCTGTGGAGTCATTAGGTTATTTTGAAGCAGAAGACATAAAAAATGAGCAATGCCCTCGCCGGAACTCGAACCTGGACCTTTCGAATACGCGCCAAGTGTGCTAACCGTTACATAACGAAGATAGGCTGAAAGCAGGAAGAAAATACCTTATGTACCCCCTTTTAAAAGGCGATTTGGTATTAGGGGACACAGTCACCAAATACCGCTGGTGAAGGATCATCATCCAGAATCTTTTTTATTCGTACGCCACTGCAGAGTAATTTAAATCTTTTTCGGTGTCAGGAAACTGAAGAAATGCGCGGAACCCTCGCCGGGACTCGAACATGAATCTCTCGAATGAACGCCGAGTGTGCTACAGGTTATACCCCGAAGGCATGCAGCAAAGGAGAGGGGAAATACCTTATACCCTGCCAAAAAACGTCAACAGTCGAAAATGAGTCACTTTAGGCAGTAGAATGTAGAGAAATGTTGAAAAGAAGGCTTCTGGAAATAACCTCTGGGATACATACATAACTTAAATCGGAAACCAAAAATTTAATGCGATGAGTTTTATTACAGTCTTTGCCATAATATCTTAAAGTGTAATTGTATATAAGAATCAACAATAAACTGTGAATAGTTTCATAAGTACCATGCAATGATTTGTTTTATCATCCAACGACTTGAACATGCAGCATCACGTGTGCATTGCCTCTTTAAATTACGAGTATAACCTCATTCACATTTATGAAATGTTACAGAGTAAAAAATTTCTGCCGATTTGTATTCACCCTTCGATTTTTTGTGGTAATTTATAAAAATTCTTTGTAAAACTTTAGAAGCTAAATTGGCTCGCTTTTTTATTTATTTTCATTTCTTTTATTTATTTCTAGGAGTAGCATTGTCTAAATCACTGAACATGCTGAAAAATATTTTTGCCATTTTATCGCAAAAATGCATATGGTTAATAGAGAAAATATACGTAAATGAAATATACATAGTAAGTATTTTACTCACTACAAACTAGGCAATGATCTTCAGTTAAAATAGGTTTCTTAGGTTCTCTTATTCTATGCAATTCTCAAGTTTTAGTCGCTCGTAACGGATGTCATAAAAAAAGGACGCGTCATTATAAGAAAGTGGATGCGGAAATAATACTTTCATTGATTACATTATTCATAATAAAGATTTTCACTAAATAAGACCAAACATAACACAACAAATCTAAACTGAGAGCTTTCCAATGCACATGTTCGGATGCAAAGCTACGCGTCCTCAAAATGTGGAGCTTCTAGGTGCTAAAATACAATGAAATTGCATACAGATTCTTCATTTTTACCTACTTATACGAAGTAAAGGAAGTACTATAATCGCGAAAGACTTCGTTTATCAGACTTCAGCGAAAATATCCATTCTGATCGTTCCCATATCTATTTTGACATTTTTTTCCGACATTTCGAACAGCATAACGGACTCATGATTACAAAATGGACTGTAAAATGGATTCAAAATGGATTATATTCGTAGCGTTGTCAGGACTGAGTATTCTGTGCATGTTCTTTGCAAACATTTTGAAGTAACTCCTTCTAAACTACAGTCCTGCTCTGGAACAGTGAGCTGAAAAAAATTAGCTTTGTTCTGGTGTAGATACTGTGCTGGAGAATAACTGCACGTGAAAGGGATTTAAAATCCTCTTTTATTAAATCACTATTATTTACACACTTCCCAACTCGGCAGGGATACAGAAAGTAAAAGACCACACTTGGGCCTAACTTAACAAAACAAATAAATTTTAAATAAATATCTAAACCTAAATAGAAATTAAATTAAACTTTACTCGCAGAGCAAATCCCGGAGTTTGGCCTCTAACTAACTGGTGCGTAGCAAGAATTACTAATACTAGCGCACTTCAATTTATTTCAATATGCAATCACGTAGTAAGCACCATGGCTTATAATTTTAGCTGCTAGCTGGTCAGGCGAACGTCGAACAGAATGACCGTGATCTGAGACTAAAGCTCTCTCACACTGAGAGGTTTTCTACCTCTGATTTAAATAGTACTTGGCTGTACTTCAAAATTAGCATAAGCTGAAAACGTGCGCTTCTTCTGACGGGAAGTTGAAACAGAGAAGAGATAGAAAGATTTAAACTAAAATAAAACTTGGTTAGTTTAACTAAAACCTTACAGCGTTTGTACGTACATACGTATCTCGTATAACTCAAAAACAAACAGCTGTTGTTTCTTTTTGAGAATGTTGACATTTCGCCTGTGGGTCTACGTAGCGTATTGCTCTATACTTCTCTTTTTTATTGGGATCGGCAATATCAAAAGTCAGTATATATAATATATATATAATAATAATTTATGTTAAGAAAGCGTTCCATATGCCATCTCCAAGGAACAGAAATTCCATTTGAAACCATGAAAGAAAAACAGCTTTAGCGCATGTCATAGGCTTTTTAACTTACTTTTAATTATTTTTATTT
>KK112917.1:948879-993951 GCA_000611955.2 Stegodyphus mimosarum
TATGCGTGTATATACCGAGTCCCCTTACCCGCTTTATAAGTCCTTAATTAGTCTTTATTTTTGCAGTTATTGATCGTAGATATATACTTCTAATTTTGGAAGTGTTTTAAATAACAGAATTAAAAAACTTAATTTTGGACAAATAATGAAATCTAACTCCTTATACGGTCTCCCGGTTCCCATACTCATATCTGAAAAATTTGTGTACTCTTTGTAACTAGCTGGCACAAAACAAGGAGGTAGCTTATTTTGTTTTTAGTCCAAAGGGCAATTTGCCCGGAAGGATTATTAATTTCGCTTTGGCATTTTGCGTCGATTCTATAAAAGCGTTGTTTCACTTTTCAAATTGCTGCCACCAAATAATATCGTGCTGAACTATAGTTAAAGGAATTAAATAATGATTAATCTGCATAAATGTAAGTATGTTTCTCGCATTGTGATAAAACAACTAGCCATCCAATTTTTAATATTGAAAGTTTGCACTCAAATATGGGCATCTGGAAGCCCAAATTTGGAATTTGGAATTTGTTTTATTATCGATTTCATATTTTGTAAAACTTTAACGAATTTTTGATTAACAAACTCATGGATTTCAAAGCGAGCAATGGCAATGTTGTACAGAAAAATCATTTTTATCTCCAGCGCGTGAAACTGTGTATCGAAATTCTAAAGATATGCTCATTTTAAAATTATTTTGCGATATTGCTCTTGAACTGAATTTCTATGGTTAAAGTACAAAGAACATGATAATTAATAAAGAAAGGTAGTACACAAATGCTAGAAAAAACGCCCCTTTGGACGTAATTTAAAATCTGAAACCTTTCAGATTTTTCTTTTTTTTTTTCTTTTTTTAATGCTATATGCAAACAACTTAGAAGATACTGTGTTCGTTGGGTCAAGCTGTAAAAAAAGCAAAACGTACACAGATGATTTACAAAGTCTGTTAAAGGTTCCTCCGTTAGGCGGACTTAAATGGTTTCAGAGGATTTTATTAGCGCAGGATGAACTTCTTGAATAAGGCAAACAGCTTTATCTCTCCTGATCGCAGCAGGCAGTTCCGAACAAGTTGCTGTCAATTTCAGTATTGAAAATCCCACTACCGATTACTAGATCTCTCCGTAGAGAGAAAAGAATGCTCCTTACAGTGCGAACAGAAATAAATTTGCTTATTTCAGAGCTGAAAACACATGAGTTTCTGTCTTTTTCGATGAACTAACTCCCCGTTCTAGAGCTGCTTTCTCTGTTTTCGTTTTAAGATTTCCTGGTCGTGTCAAGAAGACTTCTTGAACTCTCATTTGCCCGAAGTTTCCGCATCATCTCTCAAATGGCGAGTGAACTCTGATTGTTCGCAGATATAATGTTGACAGTTCTGGGAAAATTTCCATGAGAATTCCCAGGCTCCGACTTAGGACGTGATCTGGGATTTATTTGCAGAGTACTTGGTGACAAGCAGTCGATGCATAACAATGCACCTACAAGCACGTGCGTGGGAATGCTCATTTCCCAGGTTTCAGTCTTTGTCAGAAAGGAAACAATGGCATGAAAACGTTACGTGATTATAGGTCACGTTGGGCTTTCCGAGAACTGCAAAGTGGTCGTTAGAAAATAACATTTCCGATAATTGCGGGTTGATTGTTAGAAAATAGTTGAAGACATTACATCATTATCAAAATTTAAAATACAAGAAGTTTGACTCCCAAATGACAAAAACTAACCGGGATATTTAATTTCAAAATTTGCAACTTTTGATGTCATTTTTCACTTTCCTCGAAGGAACGGTTAAATCCTACAGACGTGGAAATAAATTTAAATGAAGAGGAACAAAAATGTGTATAATTTAATAGGCGTGTACGAGGGACTCATGGCATGTCCACATTAGATTTTTTTAGTAATAGATGTAGAGATTTCGTTGATAAAAGCATATTTCTGCAAGAAAACAACATTTATTATTCTATCAAATAAACGTACTTTGTTAGGCTTTGCAACAGCATCAATTCTTTAACAAAAACGAATCTGCAAATAATTACGTAAAATTTATTAAAATATATAAACTGTTTTAAGTACATGAACTAAAGACATTTTTTAGTGAATTAAAATGTTCCTAATAAGTTTGCACGAAATTAAAATAATGCCAATAAACTCAAATGCTTTGAAAGATACGTAAATATTCGTACTAAAAACGGAAATAAATTTTCCACCGTTCTCCTTAAGGATTGTCGCTTACCGTTTAGACTGTAAAACATTTTCTTGAAGAATGTAGAGAAAGTCGCAGATTTTCGCTATTCACTTTGAGTAGCAAATACTAGCATTTTCAACAGTGAGAGTGATATTTAATTAAATATTTTTATTTGGCAACCAGTATTTTCAAAACCTGAAGTTTCAAGCGCTTTCATCAATGGGTTGAATTTTTTCTTTTTTTCGCTTTTATCAGCATCATTTGCAGCATATTCTTTATTATTTGAAATGTAATTAATTAACATAATATTTTATCTGCAAGTAATGTAACAATGCCTGTGTTATTAATAAAGCAAGAGGAAATCAAGAATGAATGGCGAGTAAAGCGCAGGAAGTTTTGGTAACTAATTCAGGAACACTGCCTCGTGTGATACTTTGTGGTACACGAGGGTTTCCTATTTTTTTTCTAAATAAAAAAAAAAAAAAAAAAAAAAAAAAAAAATCAGGAACACTGCTATCAGCATCGAAATCGCAAACTTAATTAAGTAGTTGATAAGTAGTTGAGATTTAATAAGCATTTTGCTTCCCAATGCATATTCCAAAGACAACAAAAATTTTTAAACCCTTGACTGATCACTTTAAAATTTTAGATCAATGCAAAATGTTAATTTAGAAGTCAAAAAAACAAAAATCAGCGTTATATTTTCAAATTTTCGCAGGACTAGTTAGTTTAGAAGTCAAATAACAACATTTTTGTTGTTTGACTTCTAGATTAATATTTGTTCGGCATATTATTGTTATCTCAATGCATAATGATTTAGGTTATGTTCACAATCTAGAAAAATTAAAAATTTCAGCTAAAGTGATAATAGCTAGTTTACATAAAACTCAAGCACTCACTAATTTAAAACATAAGATTTTAATAAGAAATTCTCTTTTTCTGAATATTTCTATATTTCGAGACTGAAAACTTTAAAAAAATTGAGCTTAATAGTTTTTTCTTCTTCTGCATAAACTCTATTATAAAATGAAAAGTCTATGAATACTTGAGTTCGTCACATAATACATCGACTGCTTGGACTACGAAATTTGGAATGTATGTTGTCCGGATGATAAAAACTGTTCACCTCTAATTGATGTTTCATTTAGATTCATGTTTTTTAATTTAATAATCAGAGAAGTTTTCGATGATTTTTAGCACTTCGTTCTTTGGTTAATGAATAAACTAAACTATGAATTTTAAAGTCTGTATTACTGGATATAACAAAAACAAATATTTTAAACAAAATTCATATAGAATTTTTAACATTAATTTACTGATTTTTTGCGATTTTTCAAAAACATTCGGTTCGATTTTTTTTTTACCATTTTGCCTCCTTTATTTTAAAATGACAGCGTTCTAAGATGCATATGTTATAAAATTTTGAAAAACAGATTCCTTCTCTACTTTTAGAGAAGAAATGATTAAACAAATATTAACTACGAGACTTTCATAAATTTTTTATGCATGCTTCAGTGCAATTTTAAACAGATGGGAACGTTCCCTTTCTCCAGCATCAAGGGGTTTCCATCGGAAAATAATTTAAAGGGTATGACGCAATTATACGCCAAACACTTTTTTTTCATCCATATTAGATTTCTATAACATTAATTTTATTTATTTATTTATTTGTTTTCCTATTTGTTTTTATTTATTTGTTTATTTGTGTTATTTGTTTTTATTTATTTGTTTGTATTGGAAAACTTATAAAACGAATTTATTTCCACCTTCCTTTTGAAACAATAATAATAAAAACGTTAATTAGGCGATTACTATTTATTTAATAATTAGCCTCTTGTGCAGCTAGTCTTTGGAATTTCATGAGTAATGAAACTGGCTTGTGGCCAGTGTTTGTAAAAAGAACTATTCATAAATATAGAACTTATTTTATAATTTCAATTTTGGTGAATATATATTTTAACCCTTACTTATAAAACTCAGTATATCACTGTAATTTTTACTAAAATTTATACTTTTTTTGTTGGGAAAATATTTGAGAAAGGCCAATTGACAATACCTCCATTGATTTGAACATCGCCTGTGACACTGGAAAGAAAAAAAAAGTCATTTTAACTAAACTAAATAAAAATAATAACAAGACTATTAAAGATTTTTTTTCAAAACTATTTCCCTTTGATTGAACTAAATTTAAACGAACACTTATATGCTGACTCAAAAGCAGAATTTAATTATGTTTAATTTGTACTGAGAAGCGTATCAGACATCGTTACAATCAATACCGTTTCATCTCTAAAAGCATTAATTTGCTTTTATTTTACTAGTTTTGGCAACAAATTGCAATGTTATTCTGTCTTTGTGCTTAGAGCAAATTCCACTCCTGTTAGCTATGTTTTAAGGACTAGTGCCATTGACACCTTCTTTATTTTGCTACTTACTAGAAAAAAGTCCAGATAATGCCTCTACTGAAACTTAGCTGAGAGGACTGCTCACCGAGATAGAATAAAGAAGTGAGTAATCCATTTCTGGAAGCTTCGGAAATTCCGTTTTACTGTCTTCCCATGAGTCGGAATGTTTCTTTCGAATTGCTTTTTGCGTGTCACGTAAAATTTGAAAATCCACTTGCTTCACGAGGGATGTACTTCCACTTGCACTCTAAAAAGGACTGTCTGTATTCCATTTAAAACTCGGTTTGAAAAATATGCCAGACATTCATATTCTTTGTTTCTAAACAATTTCTCCATTTGTTTGGTAAATAAAACAATCTAACAGAATTACACGATGCATAAAAATTGTATATTATTTTAAATAGTGTATCAGTGGATTAATGAGAAATAAAAGTTAGGAAATATTTAAAGTGAAAGAATTTTAATGTAGTGAATCCTCTGCTGTGGACCATTGCTTTCGAAGGTGATCAGTGTTTCTGAAAACATAAATAAATACAATCTGGTATTTGATAATTATAATACTATTCTTTTAGACCACTACTTCATAGCTCGACTGACTCAGTTCTTAAAAGTATCCTTAAAAATTATTAATGGTACCACCCTAGTGTCCAATTTCATTAACAAACAAAAATATTATATGAACTTAATAAATTTAGAAAGAATTCAATTTCAGCTTCTAATAATAGCAACGTTATTTGTTTCTGAAAACAGCTAGCAAATCGTTTCTGAGTCTTTAAATTTGTCCTTTTTCAGCGTAACATTAATTTTTCCTTTAAATCTGATTACGAAATTATTATTCTAAAGTGATTCTGAAGTTTCTTCTTTATTTATAATAATTTTTATTTTTCTTCTCCATGTAGAACAAAACTAATGTTGTTTGCCCCGATGCTACCAGAAGATATCATTAACACTTGCAGAGTTATTATAATTTGGATCTTTTCTATAATTTCTCCTTTGTTATGTTCTCACCAGAATGAAAATGAGATAGCTGGTATTTAAAATGATGTTTTTCAGGATACACCATGTTCTGGCCTGCGTCTGCTAGCTACATTTAGAACCTGACAGCCCTACTATTTAGTCGACTTTGGGTTACATCTTTGCCGACACCTTGTCTTTGACACTTAAGTTAGAATTACTTAACCAGCCTCGAGCAAAATTTAATTCCATAGTCTGACTACTGTTCCACGTTTAACTTAAATTTGACTGTTCTGTTTACTTATATCACCAGGAATGCTTGCTGACACTATTAGCACAAAAACGTGCATTTATGTTCTTAAATCTGTTTAAATAAACAGATTGTTTAAACCTTTCAACGACTTTGCAGTTATTCCAGACGTAGCGATTATTCGTTTTACGTCGCTTGGACTTGTTGTGTCGCTTGGACTTGTTGGACACTGTGTTGGTTATAACTAATAAATATTACGTCTATGCACGCAGTCGCATACACAAAAAACGCATGATCCATTAAGGTCGTTAATAGTAATTGCGTCATAAAGGACCATTTGTAAAGTACAAACAATACAAAAGGGAGGGGGGAAAACGTGAAACAATAAAGTTGCAGATCTTTAGTGTGGCTGCCTTCGCAGATGATAACGCATTGCATGCTGAGATTTTTCACAATAATGACGAACATAAGCTCGCAGAGGGAATCTGTGTAACTTCCGATTCCATGGTATCCTTCAATTCTGATATATCTCTAGATCTGATATGCACACCTTATATTTCAGAAAACCTCAGAAAAAGTGATGTCGGGGATCGGGGGGGCTACGAAAATGCAAAGTTTCGTAAGATGACTTTACCTTAATACGTTGTATAAGTTAAGAGCTTGTAATTCCAGTAAAAGTTTTTTTTTCCCTCGCTCCTCTATTGTGTCGTCATTGGTCCTTTACAATGTTCTTCTTTCTAAACGTTTTAGTTCAGAAATTTTCATCATACGTATGTCGTTCCAACCTAATTATGCGTATTAGTGTATTATGGTGTATTAATTTTCAGGGCACTGACCAATTTGCGCAGGAAATAAATTTCAAACCTTTAGAATAGTTGTTCTGTTATAGGTCGCCAGCCTGAGTATCTCTGAAGTAATACAGTCGGAGGTTTAAAGAAACACAAAGATAAAAAAAAACTTTTGTTTGAAATGAATTTTTTTCTGCATCACAGGCGTTAAATCGTTTTCTCTGAATTTCAATTCTTTGTGAAACAAATTCCAGCGAACAGGCTGGACCGCACGGGCGTTTCGATGGATTTTCCCTCTATATTGGGAATATCAGTTTCCTGTTGCATGTCACATCACCAGCGGCCGCGTGCTAAGATAACTGAACTCTAGTCGTTTGATCTGGATTGAAATCTCGTCGATGGACATGGTTTAATGCAAGTTTTCGTAGTTTTAATGATATAGTTAGTCTCATCAATTAAAATTGAACACTACACAATGAATTAAATCTGTTAGCAGAAACTCCATAATATATTTGTTTTATGCCCAAAACGCTAAATATTGACGACTAAATAAATGTTGTTTTATGAACGATTTGATGACACTATAGGCAACATATGATCAATCAATAAAACGCAAGAACAACATTTAATAAATATTATCAGCGTGTAATGAATATTTTTTATTTCAAGTGAAAGCAAAATTGAAAAGTAAAACACGGTTGTTTTGTGACAAAACATCAAAACAAGTGCAGTCTCCTCAATGAAACAAAACATATAAAAACCTTATTCATTTATAACCATAAAAACTTCTCAACGTATGTCATATGTCTTTTAAAAGCTCGGTTATTCCAGGATACATTTTTGTATCGCATCCAAACCACAAAAGAAAATTCTTTGGAACGTCCCCAAAAGTGTGATTGAAACATTATCGCGTCAGACCGCCAGGAATTAAAAGAAACACTCGAGAGATAAAGTAAGCTTTCCTTTCACGTTTTTTCTTTTTTCCTGTTCATTAATATTTCACGCTTTTTCATTTGTTCCTGCTTATAAATTCATATATTATGTAATCATTTCTCATATAATGAAAATAATTTCTCTGCACTCTGGCGTAACTTTAAAAGGATCATCACTTTCTTTACCTTTAGCTTCGTTGATAATTTGAATTTATTAAAGAAGATGTTATTTCTTGTATAAAAGTTGAAATTTGATCCTATTTAATTGGTTAGGCATAATCTTCAAGTGACTATTTTATTTTCAAAAGCAATGTCTAGAGAAATGGATTAATAGTTATGAAAATTATTAAAAGGACTCATTTTTATATTAGCAAGTTAAAACACAGTAATTCTACAATATTCCTATAAATACAAAATACGAAACATATTTACTGGGAAAAGGAAGTGTTGATGAAAACGAAATGTGGCAAAGCCAGCCACATTTTAAAGACCCACATAAATTGGACTTCAGAAATAGCACCTTCACTTTCAGAAATAGCCTTTATTTTATACATATTTATGCCGTGATTCCAGCTCTTCTTTAGAGACTGGAATTTTGCCTGGGAATAGTTTTACTGAAATGCATTTATCATCCTTAAAGATTTGAATGAGTATATTTTCGAGGTCAATAGCTTCAGTCATAGGAATAAGGTTTTTTTTCACAATTACGACACTGAGGCCTCATAATGAAGTTTACGAAGACTTTTTAGTTCGGTAGTTCTACATAAAATAGCCTTTTGAAGGAAATGGCAACATTCTGCAGATATTTTATTCAGTAGGAAAGTTTACAACACATAATATTTAGTTCAGTATTCTGAACGATTAAATAGTATCATTAGAAATTTACTTACATGAAGTTATTTATTATGTAGAGATTATTAGGGATTTTATTTCGAGCAAAGCGACAAATTTCCAAAGCTCTCCCCGGAAATCAAGCTTAGGCCTTCACGACTCCTAACTGGACATGCTTCCAGTTGCGCCATAACGACATTAGGTAAGAAGAGAGGTACCTTAAAACTATATGAGTTATTCAAATGTTTACTTATTAAGAATACCAAACTTCAGATCGAAGAAAAATCATGATTTTCAAAAAGGAAAATTATCCTGGAAAAATATTTTATAATAGGTGCTGGGATTAATATGAGAATATAGCCTGGCAGACGGGCTATGTATGTATGGATGATTTCGTGCTTTCCTCTGCTTGCCAGCGGCCGAGAGTTAAGATCTCTAAATGGTGGCAGTTCGACATGGGTTCGATCATAAGCGAAGGTCTGGTTGGATGGCTGGTTTTCGTGGTTTTCTTCAAGTGTAGAATAGAAAATACAAAGGCCTCCACAAATTTATCTCTTCCCTTACGTAGAGAGTCCTTATGTGTTTTGCCATATTCAAAAGCTTAATTTAACCCATCGTGTTTTCCTCTTCTGCAATGAATAAGAGCCAGGTTTCTTTTGCATGTTACCCCCAGCGGCCGCGCGGTAAGTTCGAGAAATGCTGGTCGCTTGACTTACAGTCCCGACTGTTTTTCCAACAAACAATGAAAGACGTGACTCTAATTCGGTGTCTTTTGTCATGAAAAAATTATCAGAATTTCATTTTATTATTCATTGCCCTAAGTATGTTTGGAGCTTCAGAATATGCGCTGATGTCAGCGAGAAGATGTGCATTTCAAAGAGGGTTATGTCGTCGTTTTTAAATTCTGGGGCTTTTAAACAAAACGAGAAAATTGTCTGTTGTCCCTCCTGATCTAAAATAAAAGATTCTAAAATGAACGCTTTCGGTATAGTCTTTAGTGGATTCAAATGCGTTGTTTGCAACTTCATTCTAAATCTGAACGAAATTATCATGTACAAATACATTAGCATTTATACAAAATTTCTTATTTTCAAAACTTGTTGTCTAATTTCCTCAGCTTCGATGATTAATTAGATTTTTCGAATCTTTTTTTTTTTGGAATTAAATAAAATGAAATTAATATTAATTACTTTTTTATTGTAACTGTGGTTTCCATCAAAAATATGTTTAAAGAATCGAATGCCGTATTCATTATTTCTTTTTAAAATAATTTAATATCTTCCTGATTATCTTACACTTATGATGTGTGTGAAATCACGTTCTGCTCAAAATTTAATAAAACGTTTGTAAATTTTAAATACATTATTATAAATTATAAGTTTTTTATAGCCACCATCAAGCAATAAATGTTTACAAAATTACCTTTTTTCATGCCTGAACTTCCCCTTTCTCAATGGCCAGAAACATTTGCTTAAAACCATTCGTCGTGAATGACTATATCCATCGGGCATTTTACCCATTTCACCACCGACAACGATGCCCATGATGTAAAGGCGGCCGATATTATACCCAGGAGGAGGAGTATAAGAGCGCCAAGGGCATAGCTTGATTTTTCATGAAGCGCATGTTGCTGAACACCAAATTTTTAAGAAATAATGTTTAAAACTTCAAGTTTGAATTACTTCAATTTACATTAGAAAGTTATTTGCAGTATTTGCTTATGAATATAGTATAAAATATGTAGCATAACACGTATAATAATTCGCATATTCATCAAATTTAAGGTTGTAATTCAATTTTGCTTAATATATTCCCAAACATAATCAGTAAATCAACAATATAATTTCTTTATTCACTTTAGTGCCAGATTAAAGTTGAATGCTGGTATAGTTAATGCTAATATTGGCAAAGTCAGCAACTCAGACTTTTAAGTATCATTTATAGCACGAAATTCCCTGGTATTTATTAATGCATGACAGAAATTTTCGAAAACGTTTTTTTAAACTCAAGGCAAAAACAGAGACATTCAATTCAAATATGCTCATGTGCAAAATTAAGAGAATCTGCAAGATATGTCAATTTTTACGAAAAATAATTATGCCGATGAAGAATTCATATTCAATTCGATGCAAATATTCAGAGTCGAATAAGTATGCATACACGTGTGGACCTGCGGAGCTGTGTTTATGGAGGGGATATAAGCCCACGAGGGATTTTCAGTGATTTGTGTGCTCAAATTCCTTCACGACATTCGCCGCGTTCCTCGCAAGAGTTCAGTAAATTTTATAAGGTATCACTAAAATGGAGTATACACGAATGCACGGATGATGGATTGAGATGAAGAAGTGTTCTTAGATTGGAAGCAGGCCATTCACAAGCGCAGGTGGGCACAGAGCTAACAATGTAACGTCCACTGTCGTCTGTAATTTGTAGAAACAGTTTCAGGACACTAGATCCATATCGAGAGGACCTGGAAAAGATCAGCCAAGCTCTACAATGACGAATGGTAACATCCACTGTCGTCTGTAATTTGTGGAAACAGTTTCAGGACACTAGATCCATATCGAGAAGACCTGGACATGATCAGCCAAGCTCTACAATGACGAATGGTAACGTCCACTGTCGTCTGTAATTTGTGGAAACAGTTTCTGGACACTAGATCCATATCGAGAAAATATGGACAAGATCAGCCAAGCTCTACAGTGACGAATGAGGATCACTATTTGGCACTTACAGCGCGACGACACAGGAATGCTATAGCTTCGGCGCTCTCACTTGAGTAATATGCTGTTATTGGAATCCAAATTTCATGGTCCATAGTTGCCCAAAGGCCTTGTGATAAAGGGCTGTATGTCAGAAGACCCACTGTTTGCATCCCGCTCTCTGCAGAACAAGGAACCATGGTGCAGACAATATGCGCCTTGGACCGGACGGACTCAGTATTGAGCCTGGACGTCGATTCTCGGCGTACCTGCATCTGGAGAGAGCCTAGAACACGATACCATCCCTCCCTCATTAGGGAAAAGATCACTATGCTTATAGAAGTGTGATGGTTTGGGCAGGCATCATATTGCATGGCTGCACATCCCTGTTTGTGTTCGACAAAACCTCCCTGATTGCTATGAGGTACAGAGAGCAGATCTTAGAACACTATGTTCGATATTTCAGGGGCGCAGTTTTTCCTGGTTACCTGTTCATGGCAGACAACCCTCGTCCACATAAGGCTCAGATGGTCGACGATTACCTGGAAAGTGAAGATATTCGCCATAGGGTTTGACCAGGTAGATCTCCTAACCTAATGGTGTATAAGTGTGATGCTGTTGGGAGAGGAATTTCATATTGTCAGCCCCCTCCGAGAAACCTACCGAAGTTAAAACTCCCTCGCTACAGGAGTGGGATCGACTTCGAGGACTACTCAACTGCCTCCTTCCAGTATGTAGTGAAGTTGTACGACTGTCTGTGAAAGATGACCCTATACTACATTAGATTCATTTTCAGTTCTATATTACAACTTGGATTTTTGACATCACTGCACTTCAAGCTTTACTGGTAATTATGCGTAAATAAAATGACTTTTAAATGGTATACTTTGTAGGGTTTATATTTATTTTAACTAACATTTATTTTAAGTTTATCTTTCCTGTTTAGCCTTCATTTTCCCCTAGAAATGCCCGTACCAGAGTATGTAAATTTTAGTAGCACGCGCAGTTTATTCAAATTTAGCGGAAGCTAGTTGAATTAAATAGTAGACGAAACCAGAGTGTGAGAGTCTTGCTTTTGAAGCTACGCCTGGAGAGATTGCTTGGTAGAATTTAGATTAGCGCGTATCGGCCTGTGTGCCTAGCTTTGCAGAACTGCTAATTTTCAACTGTTTAATCAGAAATCTTGCTGAAATCTCAGCGGTAATTCAAAACGCTGTTAGTTTAGGATCTCAGAGCCTCGTCGGTAGTGATATTTGTTTATCTAATCATTACTTTTAGTTTTACGTTTTGTTTGAGTTTACCGCCGGGTTGGCTTAGTTTGCGAGCGTCAAGTAGACGCATCTGTCATTTTAAAGATCAAAAATAAAAAGAGTTCTAACCCCTTCTTACGTTTCTGTATAATTTTACACATAGCCGCCATCATTCCCCAGTTTCTGACAAGTTGGGCCATCGAGATCTCACAAACTCTTAATTCATAGATCTAGTGTTAAACATATTTAATAAAATTTAAAAAAAAAAACTAGAATTAGAAAATGTAATTTTTTCTGCGCTCAGAAAGCTTGTAAATAACTAATCAAGTTTTCATATATTTCCTTCACATATTACTGTCTTCTAATACAAATTTTACTTTTTTTCAAAACACATTCTCTTTCGAGGGCAATTATTTTAAATTTGTTTCCTACTTGTATTGCCTTTTTGGGACAAGTGATTATGTGACCTGTCGGTTAAAACAAATTGACTGATCGCTATTTGCTTTACGTGTCATTCACACGAATTTTTAACTGTAGTTTTATAAAATCACTCTAAGCAATACAAAATATCCATACTAAATTCTGCCTACACGTTCTTCTCGTACTTAAATTTATTAATATTTTTCAATTTTATCCATTTCTGGAATGAGCAGATGGATCATGGTTTCTAAAGGCAACTCTTGTTTTATGAAAGCGTGTATGCAATTTATAAATTTATATACTTAATATTTTATTGCCTTTTTTATCGCATCTTCATAAAGTTTCAAAGATATTTGCATTTGCTTATATTACTAAAGATCTGTGCTTTATCACTCTCATCTGAAGACCTCTGACATTATTCCAATATAACGGCCAAGACCTAATTTCTAAAATTAGAAATGCTAGAACTCTGCAGAATGCAGTCAAGAACGGGGCAAAAATAATAAATAAAATAATAGATAATGCAGTAAGTGATGTATAATGAAATAAAATATAAAGGAATAAAAATTAGTAAATTAGGTTAATAATAATTAAGTAAATAATGAATTGAAACATAAAAAATTAAATGAAAATGAGTAATAAAATAAAGTTGAAACAACTAACTGAAATAATTAAACAAATGAAAGGTAAATAATCATCATAATGACAAGGCATGATACAGAGGATAAAAGCGGGGTTTTTCTCTGTCTCTCTCTGGCACTTTTTATTTTTCAAATGGCCGAATACTTCCTTCTCACGCATTATAAATTACCAACTGAGCCCTCTCATCACCGAGAACGTTGCATGGGATACACCGCTAGGGATGATCTGATATTATGCTTGAGAGAAGCCGAAAGGGCACATAGTAATTTATTTTTTGTATTTCTCTTTCCAATACGCCGAAATTATATTCTAGAAAGTAAGTTTGGGATATAGAGGTTGCACTTCAGCCTTCTTTGTAGAAACAATAAGAAACATTTTGTACTATTTTAACTTTGCTGGTTTACTCATACGCATCCAAAGGAAATTTCGCTCTTACACTCTTGTAAGTATTTACACAGTGCTTGTGATTCTCGCAAATCTGTTATTAAAATAATCAATCAATGTTTCGAATTAGCATTTTCAAAATGTTTCTCGGCTTATGCAAGGGCCGAAAGAAAACTTATTTACAGATCCTGGTTATTTTCACTCGAAAAGCGCTTTACGCTAAAATGGACCTGTATTCAAACGAAGGCGACGATCTTTTACTCAAAAGGTCTTGCCTTTGTAATCAGAGAACTGCCGAAACACTCAGAAAATAAATAAAATACTTATATATATATATTACTAAAAGTAGTGTATTTAAAAATACACCACAACCATCACTACATGGAGTTCTTGAGAACAAGGTTCATTCCTGATAAATACTACTACACTGTGTCCAAGACACATGATTTCAGCAAGGATGGAACTATTCCATGTGTCAACAGGCAATGTCCTGGACTTATTCAGATGTCTCTCAGACAGAGTAGCTTTGGCAAGGGTTTCTGAATAGCTGGGCCAAGGATTACCTTGACCTCTCTATAGCTTTGCTGCTGAACGAAAATATTACCAAATGTAAAGAAAATATTTTATTGAATTTCATTGACGCTTTCAAAAGCATATAAATGATTTAGAGATTTATTCACTAAATGCAATATTCTCCAATATAAATATACGATTAAAAAGTTGAATATCTCGCTTTTAGTCAAGTTTAAATAGTTTTCATATACTGAAATAATTTTCATCGTTAAAGCTAGGAATAATTACTTTTTGGCCTTATTAAATATATTTGCGTGCATATCCGCATCGAATGTTAGGTATTTCAGCGCTATTTGGGAAAATTCTCATTAATTCGAATTTATGACCAAATGAAATTTTCTTCGTCGCCAATTTCAACATCTCGAAGTTCACTTCCTTTGTTCCGTTCTCAGCAGATGGCGACGCATGTATCGCAACATTTCATTAGTGGTAGTAAATGGCATTAACAGAGATTAAAATTGAGAACATCTCCCGATCGGATGTTAACTAAACAGAAGCAAAAATAATTTGAAAAATCCACAAAGCTTTTTACCTGTCAAAGGTAAAAAAGAATAGCATGCAAACTGTAGCTTTTATTTTTATTAGAAATTTCTCGCGTGGAAAAGAAAACCTTCATTTTTTCCTAAACTGCTTAGTGCGATTATTTTGATAACAACAACAGATCTTCACGAATACGTGCAGATTGAAATAAACAGTCACTGAAGGTGGGATAAACAAAGGATTGAAAAAAGCTGTTTTTTACAATAATAATATAATTAAAAATGAGTGATAGGGTAAATTATTCCATATTTCAAACCCTGTTCCATTTCATGTTAACACAATAATCTTCAATTAGTTAAAAAAGTAAATTTAATTATTTACTGAAAACCAAAATAGGAAGATAAATAATTAAATCACTGCATATTATCCTCATCAACATATTAAATCCTGTCACTGAAAGAAAAGGTTTTTTTATATTTATCCATGCTTTCAATATGTCTACGTCTTTTCTTCCATTTTGGTCTCATCTCAGAGAGTTGCTTTTTTAACAGTGGTTGCTCATACTACCGATCGAATATTTAAAAAACTTTCACTTTTCATGAAACGTAATTGTATATGATTAGAAATAATCATGAAATCTTTAACGTTATTCTTCTTTCGCTTACTTTATTTACAAACTTATCGGAATCAAGTTAGTATTTCGTTATTAATAATCTTTATATAAAAATGGTTTAATTCTCAAAACCCATTAAAGACTTAAATACAGCGGAAATCATAGAATTCTTAGCTTTCATAGATAGATACATAAATAAAATTAGTAAAATATTTGAATGTTTTATCAAAGGGTATAAATTTTATGTTTGTAAGAATGAAGTTTCAGAAGTTATGTCCCTCCATTGTAAATTCATAATTTAAGATATTATAAATCATTTCCCTTAACCATGCTGTTTATATCACTATAAGCTAATGCAAAGTAAATAGTACCCAGCCTCGAAATGAAAGAAAAATTTTGTTGTTTTTATTTGTCCAAACGTCCGGACACTTCCAAATTAATGCATTCGTCAGAAATGGCTGAAAAACATCGGCGGTTATTTTGTTGTCTCATGACCGAGAAAGTTGTCTGGAGTCCACCAAATTATGCTAGTGAGAAAAGGAAAGTTTTCTTCTAATTTTGACTGAGAACACGGACGCCTAATCCAAGGGTCTCCTATGCCTCTTCCCCTACCATCTAGTCTCTTGACGGAACGTTCGGCTGAACATTATTTTCTATGCCTCCATACTGCACAGACGCTATACACTTACAAAGATTCACGCTTTTTCCGTATTCCTATCTCGAGCTCAATGACACGGCAGCAGCGTGGTTAACCAACCATCCGAAACCCTGATAGCTATAACGATGAAATTATAATTCCGTGTGAATTGATTTTATAAACTTAAAAATTATGATTTGGTATGAATTAGATTTAGAAGCTTCAAAGTATTTTCTCCCTCCTTTCAGCTTGCCTTTGTGGTATGACAGAAGCACACTCGGCACGGGTTCCAGAGGTCCAGTTTAGAGTCCTGGCGAGGGTATTGCACATTTTTCACATCTCCTGCTTCAAAATAACCTAATGACTGGTGCTCCAACTAAAAGGTTGTAGGCGATAATTCGTCACCACCAGGATTTGGCAATTGAATGTTCTCATCCCCAGTCACTTTTTAAAAGGGGAGTATATAACGTATTTTCTCCCTCTTTTCGCATGCAATCGTGGTATAATTGGAAGCCTACGAGACGCGTATTCGAGAGGTCCAGGTTCGAGAGTCCGCTGCACATTTTTCACGTCCCCTGTTTCAAAAAAAATTAATGACTGTACAAGCTTCAAAATTAAATTCATAGCTTGATCTTTACATTCCATACCATTTCATTTAACATTGCTACACTTTCTTTGCAGGCATGTTACTTAGCCGAAATGCACATTCAACTGACTGAAGAGTCACGAGCAAAGGTTACTTCCGTCGCAATCCGTTTATCAACCGAGAAGTGTTAAGCACAGTATTATGAGCAACTGATGTGGTTATTTACCTGTTGTGAAGGCTACCGGACATTGGCAAAATAAATCTGTATGTTGTGAAAACAAGAATAGAAGTACTCAGTAAGTGTTTTAAATGCAATTCGTAATGACGATGCCAATATAATTCAGATTATCTTTAGATGCAAAGTAATTATAAAAGAAAAATCTTCTACCATAAAAATACATTGAAGTAATTACTTGAGTATAAGTCTGAATTCTTTTTTATTTTTTCTTTCTAGTAAATTGCAGTGTGTTACTTTGAGCTATAAAATTTCTTATGTTTTACTTATTTCAGGGATTTGAACATTCATTAACAATAAATTGCATATTCAGAATACTCGTAGAACCCATTTGTCTCAATATTATTTAAAATTCTTATCACAATATATGTAGTATATGTAGTATACAATATCTGTAGTATACAAGAGTACTTAAAACTTTTCTGAGTTCAATATTCGTTTGGTTTATATTCATACCCATGCATAATATGCTGTGTTACATAAAATAAATGAAGTCTTAGTCTTAGGTAAGTAATAAAGCATAAACTGATTTTTACTAGTAAAATGCTACATTAAAGTCGAACACTTTAGTATTGGAAATGTATTTCTAGTAATTAGGTCTTCCTAAGATACTTAATTTTTTCGAAAATAGGCAGAGAAACGTTGATGCCTTTTCCTAGGGATTTAAAACGAGTAATTTTTATGGCGGAAGCACTTAATAAAAATTTAAACAACTATAAGGGACTCTAATGAACTATGTTGTTCGTTTAGTTCAGATATCTTATTCGACATGAGGCGGAGCAGCTATTATCCGTAAAGATTAATTTTAAGAAATTTTTCTGACTGCCAGTCATTTCAGGTATGGGATGTAGCAAAATAGTCTATTACAGTACAACATTTGCACACAGATCGCCTGAAAAATAAACAAAACTGCAGTGTACGCTCGATTATCTGATGTTCGGATTAAAAGGTTTGTGGATTAACCGTGCGGGGCAGCACCTACGCATGCCCAGTCAACGCTGGGCGCCAGAGTGTGTAAAAAACAAACATGCGGAAGACCGAGCTTGCTCTAAAAATTGCTGAATTAAGTCTTAGGTTGAAGTAACTTGAGGTTAGAGAAGAAGATACTAACAATCGCATTAATTCCGAGACAGCAATGGCTTCTGCTGAAACACTATTGGACTTCGTCGACCAAAGAGGATTCAAACCCAATTATTAAATAGGGCTTCAGAAAATACGCAATGAAATTTGATAAAATATTAAGCCTTCTCAAAAAAGAAGAAAAATTACTAATTTTTTTAAGTAACAAACGTATACAATATGCGTCAAAAGTGATAGTTTGGACTATCCGTGTTTTTCAATTATCAGTGATCTGCCCGGCATTAGCTCGGATAATCGAGAGTACACTGCAGTTGATTTGAAGGACTCCTCAGGTGCCGAGGGGAAAAGACCACCGATTAACGGTACTTTGTTTCAACTTTAGTTCCTGCGAAGGTGTCCGCAGAAAACATGGGGGATGAAAACGTCACAGATGAAATCAATGCAAGGAAAAAACTTCGTCAGGCAAAATATTGGAGAAAGAAAAGAAAGCAAAAAGAAATCATCGCAATCCTAAAACATCACGGTGTAAAATAAAGCCGTAAAAACCTTCGCAATTTTAAAACAACATTTTGTCGTTGTACAAATTACAACATTATTTTGTCGTTGTACAAAATGTTTAAAACAAACATTTTGTCGTTGTACAAATTATCGTGATAAAAAAATAAAGGACCTTAAAATCACTGCGTGATGATAACATCGCAAACATACGTTCTCTCAATGTAAAATTTTAAGTGAATTTTAGCTTAAGATTATTGGAGAAAAGCAAGTAAAAATAATTAAGTAATATTTTTGCCTCCACTTATTTGATCTTTAGGTATTAAATAATAAATTTTTATTGTAGAAGCAAAAAGAAACGTCGTGAAAAATTACTGCTAAATATAGAATTTAACAGACTATTCAAGGTATGCTACTAATGATTAAAAGTCATTATTCGATTAACCTCTTTTCTAAAGACTTATTAATGCATTTTTATAAAAAATATAAGCGTAAAAAGATTAAAATAAGAAGATGTGTAAGTTTAAAATTCTATTAACTTACTAATTTCTACCTTTTGGGCTTAACTTTCTTTCTTGCGTTTTCAACAAATCTTTATTAATTAATAAAAAATTGAAATTTGGAGGTAAAACTACTATTCGTTTCTTCTTATGCTCATAAATCATTACGCGAAAATTCCCTTTTTTTTTTGGAGTGGCGGGGTAGGACATATTAAACTGAAAAGCTTTCCCTTACTTTCTGTTCTCCCACAATGTTCATGCTAAGTTTCCTCCTTGCATTTTTTTTCCACCGCAACGTACTTGTCTGTGAAGTTTTCACCTGTAATCCCTATGAGCACTCTGTAGTATTTTCGTTACTTTCCTCTATTTGTAACGTATCAGCTAAGTAACGTATCAAAATAAGTATCATACTTTGAAATAAAAAATTACGTAATATAATTTAAAAGAATAAGTTTTAAATACTTTTTAATTTAGTCTATTTGCATAAAGGAAGAATGGTTTTACAGAGACATTTAAAAATCGTCCTAACCAGTACGGTGCACTTTATTTGTGCTTACGTATTTCCCTTCGACTGTGAAATGAAGGCTAAACATGGTGATTTAGCCACAGTTATGGAAAAACGAAACATAAAATAACGTCATAGCATTTACACTTTCGTTTGATCTAACCCCGCCTGTTCTTTTTTTTTTTTTTTTTTTTTTTTTTTTTTTTTTTTTTGTAAACAAGGACATAAATTAACTGTTATTGCTTTATTTTTCTTTGCATTTTGGAAACAAATGACTAAAGTTCTGAGGCTTGAGTTCTACGGAACAGCAAGCAGAGGATTATGCATTAATAGACACGATTATGGCCAGCTGAATATGGTCGACAAAACAGAAAGAGATTGAAACAATTACTTAACACATAGTGTTCTAAGCAGGGTTTCCTGTAAACTGGAGTCTCCGAAAACCTGGAAACTCCGAAAACCGTTTTACGAAGAGCAAAAACGAAGGTTGTCGAATACATATCGTTTATTAAATAAAGAGACACCATGTTCCTTGAGAATACTGCACTAGTTGCGCCAGTAGTTCTTAAGCTGTGCAGTTCCTCGAAAATACTGCACAGCTTAAGAACTACTGGCGCAACTTTGGCGGGGGTCTTCGGCAACTTTCATATTTCGATGGTAGCCAACTTTTGCTGTCGACCGGATAATAAATAAGTGAGTAAATTTATATTTAACAGTTTGGCCCTCAAGTGGTTAAGACTACTGAACACTGGAAGCCCGACTAAAGCCCTGGAGAAAAGGTGTTTTCATGGTTTTCTCTACTGTAACGTAGATAAGGAACCGGTTTTCCTTAAAACATCCTTTATGAAGGAATCCTTCCCGCTAGACAAATGGCCATCGTACACTCTGCCATATTCAAATATTCTGACTTACTTGGCAGTTGGTTAGTGACATTTATGAGATTTGAATGGTAGTTCCACGAGCCCGAAGTTTCAAAAGGTCATTTGATTTCGTTCACATACTGCAACATATGCTTTTTAAGATAAAATTTTTTAAAAAATTATAATTTACCCGCTTTCCATTTCCTTTTCACATCTTTTAAATAAATAAAAATTCTTTACTTTTCCTGTAGAATATCAGCTACAGAAGGTATGAAATTCTTTTAGCTCTTAAACAAAAATCATTTTCTTAGCTTCATTCCATCTTCCATATTAAAACGCACAATTCAGCTAAGTAAAGAAAATTTAAGAAAGCAAAATTTTAAACACCAGCATGTCTATGATCTTAGAGAAATCTCGGCTAAATTTCGCCTTCTTCCTGCATAGGATTTTGGGGATTCTTCTCCCTTAAATCGTTCAATCAAGAAATTGACACCTAACGTGTGACGAAGGGGGGAGGACAAGAGGTAAAAGTATCGCATAGCGGTAAATAAAAGAAGTTACCCTACAAACTATCATTACAGCAGCTTTATCCTGAGCAAAATTCTTTAGGTGAAATATTTTCCCTTTTAGATCTTTTTCTCAGATAAAGGAAGTGACATGTTTTTCTTGAAGCTAAGGAATTTCTTATTTGGGAAAAATTCCACGGGGATTCGATTCGCCGTTTACCCTAACGACCGACAAATGCATCGATGGAGGGAATGATTTTTCTCGGTAATTAGGGATTTATGTCGGCGTGTTTTGTTATCATTACGTTTTGTCAAGGCCACACACATTGTAATTTTTCTGTGATGGCAATTCAGTTTGGATCAGTTCAGATGGATTATTGTCAGAAATATTTTGCTTTCAGCTTTAATCATCTTTAGTTGCGTCCTAATGATTTACAGTTTGTTTATTTGTTCCTATTATTTTTCTGAAATGTTAAATTCTGAAGCTTAAGCATCTCAAACAATTATTTAATGGATGTAATTATTTAATGGATAAGATTTAGTTATCCTTGATTTGAATTTTTATGTTAAGAATTTGCTAAATATAACGTTATCATAGTTTTTGAACGCAAACTATGAATAACATTGAAGAACATTTATCAAATCTTTATTCCTTTAGTTATAATAACCATATTTTTTGAAGAAATAACTCTCTTTTATGACAGTTTTCCGCGCTTTATCAATTTCATAGAATTCAGAGACATCACCTTTTTGTATTTTAAATTTACTTTATTGCCTATCGGTCGACTTAGTTTTGAAATAATTTGAAAACTGCTGTGAAAACAGAAGGCTAATTATACTTCAAAAGCGGGGCATAGACTCCATAGAGAACTTTCGGGGAGAGGGATAAATAATTATACGAATATACTTTTATCTATTTATTCTTAATATGAAATTATATCAATATAAAACCACGTTGCAAATTTAACCGAGTTTAATATAAAACGAACGTAAGAACTAAATGACATTAAGTTTCAGTTCTTTAATATTTTATTTCCTGCTTTTTATCTACAGAAACTTTATGTCTGTTTATAAAAACGCTTTTTTTAACATTTTAATTTAATGCTGTTCCCATTTTCTAGTAAAATAGTCTACGATTACAGAGTATTTGCACGGTTTTTAATTATCTTTTTGCGTTGACTACGCTAATTCCACTTTTCCTTAAACATTATTATTAAATTAAACTTCAGAAACTAACAATTTTTAATATTTCAGTCATACTAGTGCTAAGTCAGAGACAGAAGTTCCCGTTATACATATTAAATTCATCTTTAATTGCTTTATTAGATTTAATAGCTTTATTTAATTATTTTCAAAAACGCGGGGAATTGAAACGAGAGGAAATAAATTCAAAAATGAAAGAAAATTTCAAAAGCATAGCTAATGAATTACGAGAATGTGATTTCCTTCCCAACAGAGGGCGAGATATGATCAATTTCCTCTTCTGTTCCTTTATTTTGCTTTTCTGTCTCCTCAAGTTTTTTAATTATTATTCTATCTTTACAAAAGTCATAATTTTGGCATAGCGGTAGTGTTCTACTCGCTCCATAGAAATATCTAAATTATTGGTTAGGTAATGCTTTAATTATTTTAGTGTGAGGAGGATTGCGTTGTAGGGGAAAAAATTTGTTTTCTTTTTCTTTCTGATTTTTTTTCTTTTTAATTACGATCAGTCTGTGCCTTTATTTATATTTTCCCACTAAAACTAGATCATTTTGATTTTTTTTATTCAGAATGAGAGACGGTTAGTTCATAATTCACAGAAATATGCATAAAATAATTCCAAGAATTGCATATTGCATGAAAGTTAAATTTTCTGTCTTCCGCTTGCACACGCTGAAACTGGGCTTTATTTATTTTTTTCCAATTGTATTTTAATAGTTTTACTTGAATCTCCCAGTTTAAGGTTTAATTCCGAAACGCCCAAATTTCTTAAACATGAAAAAAGTGTTTTGTTACATTTATCTAACAAGTAGCAAGAGAATTACAAAATTCCCCTGCTATATTATATCTGGATTTTATTTTCTGTAATAAACCTCCTTAATTGTGGACGTGCAAACAGTTATTTAGAAGTGTCAGCAAAATTATTATTGGTCGTATATGCGTCTGCTTAGAGGTTAATAAAATCTGCGCACTCATACATTCGTTTACTCTTTTTATAGATTTATATTACTGTTCTTTAAAACTCTCCGAAGTTTAATTCGCATTTTCAGCAATACTTCTGATAAATTATTTGTATTATTTAGAATAACATAAAATTCATGATAACTTTGAAACTTCAGGATTACTGCCAAAATTCTATGAAGGAAGTAAGGAACTTAAGTTTTATTGGGTCTCGGACTAAACAAAACGGTACAGTAAAAACCAATATAATTCTACACTTCTTATTATAAGGAATTAGAAAAACGTTATTTAACCGAGTAGTAAATGATACTAATGTTAAAGCTGAAGACAAACGATTTACCTTTGAGTTCTCTGTAAATACTGAAAATAACATCCATATTGTATAAAGCTCAAGATTTAAACGAAATGTGTTATTAATCATTTAAACAGTATTCCCACTGGATTTTGTTAAACCAGTTTGAAATTTTTTTATTTATTGCCGTATGGAAAATATAATTTCATTTGTTCCGTTCACGTAATCATAATGACAAATAAGTACTAATGTCATAAAACGTATGTACTCATTAAGTAATACGTATTCAGTTTTTGTATATCACGATTCAAGAACGTAAGTCATTCCACTCGTGTCCTATAATACAGCTGAGAACGATTATCCAAAAAAAGTTTCGCATCTTTTTTCTGCAATGGAAATCCACATGCCGGAACTTTCTGGCAGAAAGATTAGACGCTATCAGAAGTGACGACAGTAATCTAAGATTCGAACGGGGATAATTCGGTGTATTACCTTCTTGTGCTAATCACTGCGCTGGCTGTACTCAGATTGTTCTACAAATCCCACGATTAAGCACCACGTGATTTTCTGCACTGGGAGTAACTAAGTATTTTACTTCATGCATTGGCTATGTAAGTTTCTAGCTTTTCCTGATTCTTGTAACTTAAATAGTCGAGGCTGACTCATTGTCGGCATTCGAGGAGTTTACTCCCAATGATATTTTTCGTTAAACGAAAATACGTATTGAAATAAAAGTCAAATAAAAAGTACTTAATTTTCTTCTTACGCATGTAATTCGTATCCTGCGAAGAAATGCTGGGCTGATGGGTCCAGTCTGAAAACAATGATTTCTAAGAAGGGAATAGAGAATTACCCGGATTGGCGGCCTGATACTATTAGGATTAAAAATTAATAACGCATATGGAAAAATCTACTTGCATAAAAAATGATAAAAAAATCCTATGAGAAGTGTACAGAATAACTGACAATGCCAAAGTTCTCTGAACTGAGTGTGTGGCACTTAACAAATCTTACCGAAAGTTTCTCAGACAAGGTTATGGACGGACAAAGATAACACAGAGCTGACCACATATTGTGAAACGCTTTCATTGTAATAGTTTCAAATTTTTAAAACATAAGAACGTTTTATGGAAGTAAGTACTTTTTATTTCTCAAAAAATGCTCGGAAATGCATGCAAATAAAGACAAATATTGTTAAACGTCATGGAGAAAAAGTACAGATTTAATTTTAACAACACTAAAAGAACAAGAGTAAAAGAAATTGTAAAAAGGACTCCAAGTATGCTAATAATTTATCTAAATAAAATCAATCAAAAGACGGAATTTTCATATAAGTGTAGAGTCACTAAGCTTGTTGAACCAAAAAATGTGTAAAAAGATATAATGCCCTTTCCGGGACCATTCGATTGCTAGCCAGACAAGCTTTGAGTTGCACCACGAAGGCACGTGGTAAGCAGGGAGAAAATACATTATAGGAGAACTGTAATTCCTCTTATTTGTTTGACAGAAAGTGAGAAATATACCTTTAGTAAGAAAATCCCTCATCTTACTAAAGGCAATAGTAAGTACAAATAGTGTTCGAATAGGATAGTAGAATAAGAAGAATTTAACGTGAGTGAGGTTTACAATATCTCTGAATCATTTCTCATGTTGAGCAAACTCGGCCACTGTCGAGTGGATATGGATTTGATGAGTCCAGAAAGGATGGGCGAAATGACATGCGACTTCGACGCATCAGTGATAAAGAGGACAAACTGTAGAGACATTAGGATTTTTTTTTTAAAGAAACCATGAAAATGAGCAATGCTCTCGCTGGGACTCGAACCTGGACCTCTCGAATACGTGCCGAGTGTGCTGGCTATAACACCACGAAGGCACGCTGGAAGAGGGAGAAAATATACAAAGGACAATTGGAGATTAGGGGACCCAATCAAACCAAATCCTGGTGGTGAAGAATCATCATCCACCACCTTTTAGTTCGAGAGCCACTGTAGAGGTATTACGTTATTTTGAAGCAGGAGATGTGAAAAATGGGCAGTGCCCTCGCCGGGACAGGAATCTGGATCTCTCGAATACACGTCGAGTGTGGTAGCCATTGCACCACGAAGGCATGCTGGAACTAGGCAGAAAATACCTTATAAAGCATATTGAGAAAAAGTCTCTTAGATATGGTGCTGCTACATCTGTCAGTCCAGTGCAGGAAATACAATGTGTGGCACGGCTAGAAGTCTCGTCTCGTATATGATGAGACTTTAACTTGGGGGTCGTATTGTTTACACGATGACCATTGCATGCATACATTTAAGGTTATGGCACAGGAGATTGTCGCTAGAGCGGTGCGTTGAATGACGTACAGGGAGTTAACGAATGGCGCGAAATCGTCATGTGACATAGTCCCCACTTCTGCACGCAACACCTTGAACTGCATTTTTCACAAATGCCGTCTAAAACCTCTCGACCCTACGCTTTGCTTTATAGTACTGGTTACTGCTTCTCAAGGCCACAATCTCTACTAATTACAGCGTATTTTGCTCATCCAACGTAATTTAAATTGTAATAATTATTTCTTTATACAATAAGGAATCTGTAAAAACTAATTTAACGCTCTTTAGTCTTTGTTAGTGTTATAGTTTCAGTGCCACCAATATAATATCACTTGCAAACGTTCATTCTTTTTGTCTACTGAGCTATTTCCTTTTAACTGTATACAAATATTACCCTATAAAATGTTACTGTCAAGAGAATTACTATGTACCTAAATAGTTTTGTCCTGGTTTCTTACATCAAATCCCAAAGCAACTTCTGGCACTCGCGATTAATGAGCATTTGCTGGATACATTTGTTTGTTCATTGTCATCATTCTATTTCTTATTTCAAGGAGAAAGAGAATCTAACCTTCATCGCGTATCGCACATTAACGCCTCATTATGTATCACGTACTACGGTGCTTCTAACATCTACTCATGTTTCGATTAATATCCTCTTCCTCTACTTTCCTTTCGAAACGTCAGATGACGCAATCAGATGCACGGTAATAGTTAAAATTCCTTAAGCTCCTGCACATCACTAATGTTTTTGGAAAGATTAATAACAAAATGGTTTAAAGTCGTTTCTCGTAATTTTTACCTCCCGCGAACCTATCTGTACAGATAAGGGACATAATATTTTCGGTCCAAAAATTCTATTGTGAAATTTAATTGAATAAGCCCAAATTAGAGTCCTTACAACACGACTTTACTATTTTTACAATGCTTTCTGCCTGTCCGTGTGTCCATGTTTCTGACACTGTGTGTACGATGATTTTATTTCTACGATAATTCTTATATAAAACTTTAAAAAATTTCCATTTTCTGTATTTAAGCTTTCTTTATTTATATGAAGAGTTGATTAGATTTGGGGTAAAATTGGACAAGCGTAAGTAGTACTTTACATGAAGCCCATAACAGTTTTTAATGTAAAATTGTATTAAAATATAACTCAAAACTTTCCTATTTTAGTATTTAAGACTTTTATATTGTTGAGAACAACATATCAAATTTTAGCTTATGAACTGGAAGTAATCCTTTACTTGAAGCTTTGAACAGATTTTCCTACAAAAACTATCCTATACTATATCCAAAAGCATTAAGATGTGGGATTCTACTGTCTAACTCTTGTGTGAAATCTGGAAAATAGTAATTGCATCGAAGAAGGGTTAAAACTACCCTTTATTACACTCTTTAACTTATTTACAATGCGTCAATTCGACGATAACATACTACGCCTCTGCTTGGGCGGTAACTGAAAAGAATTCAAGATATTAACAAGCAGTAGAATTAAACTAAAGTGCTCACAGTTCTTTATCTTACAACGCGTAGGTGAGCTTAGTGGAAAGCAAGATAATAACTGTTAAGCCACGTTTAACCAGCTATAAATGCTAAGCCGAAGCTTGCGTTACAAACACGCACAGAGTTTTCACAGACTCTCTAACTTTCCAAAAAAAAAAAATTCGATATTTAAACTTTTGGTATAACTTGCATTCCTTACGCGGGTTACCAAATTTAAATATTCTGGCACCGACACTTAGGGCAATTAAGGCTTATAGGAAAGAGCTTAAAATCAAATTTAACTTGTTATTTAAAATAAATATAAATCCTTACAAAGAATAACCAAAATTTCTCAAATTTGGTACTTAAAACATGTATGTGATTGAAAACGACATGTTGCATTTATAAGCATTAAATGTATTCTTGGAATTACGCCAAATACGGGAATAAGCTCATTATGAAAATGAGCTTTCGTTAAGGACAAGTAAAATGTATTTACCTCAATCTTCAATTTTGTGTCCGTTTCACGCTTTTGTCGAATCATATTTCAGAGGAAAGGATGCTGCCACTAAATGTCATACATATATACTTTTTAAAGAAATATTATAGCGAACAAAAAAGGAAATGTATGGCAACATTTTACATCTATTGAGAGTTCTAAAAATATTCTGTTTTAATTAAAAATTACATTGATTAAAAAATAAAATTGCTTCAAAAATTTGTGAATTTGCAGTGTAAAGGCGAATGTATAATCAATAAAGCTAAAAACCCAAGTAAAAAACTGGTATCTAATTTAAAAAACTGAATATTGATATCATATTCTGGATTGATCATTGATATCATATTGATATGATATAAAAAAATTGGAAAAAATATGGCAAAATTTAACATTCTATCAGAAATTCTAAAAATGTAATTCTATTAAAAATTTTGAATTGTTAAGACAATTGATTTATGAATCCAAGACGCTATATAACTACAGTGACCATGATCAATGCGATATTTTCAAATGAAACCATAAAAAAACGAATGCGTACATCATCACGAATAGTTATCATTTTTCATTATATGGCAGAATAGAACAATAAAAACGAATAGGGTTTATAATTCACATTGAGCAATAAAATTTGTAAGCATATTGGATTTGATTCACAACCGACCCACCAATTCTATATTTTAAATTACAGTGCGATTCAACTGAAATATCACTTGCCTATCTCGTTGTTATTCTTTTTTCATTCTGTTACTTATATCATTTTAGAATGTTGTGAACAGGCATTACTCTGTCAAAACAAAATGTAAACAAAATTGACATCGTAATTTGCAGAATGTTGTGATGTATTTGAGGGAGGTTTTTCTAAGATTTTAGTATAATAAAACTGATTTCGTTTCCAAAAGGTCTCTTTAAACTCAATACGTAATTTATATCTCAATGCCTGTTTTTCACGCCATCCATATTTGCAACTATTCCTCTGTTTATTAATTTTAGTAATTTGTTTTAATTTAAAACTCATAAAACTTTCAACCATTAGCAAAAGGCTGCCTCTTTCAAAACACATCTTCTTCATAGGTTTCCAAAAAATATTATCCTCTTTTCCTAGTTTTCTTCCGCTCACCTGAATATCCTAAAATCACAGTAGGAACTTTATTATATGTTTTAGCTTTATAATTATTAGGAACAACATATTCGATTTGAAAAAAAAAAATTCCTTACGAATCACAATTGTTCAGTGATTCGATGAGTTCCTTACGAATCACAATTGTTCAGTGATTCGATGAGAAAAATGTCTTCAAGTGAAGTGAGTGGGTTGAATAAATGTTCGATGTAATATGGTGGTTTAAAACGAGTATTGATATAAATGGGCCTCTCTATAGTATTTGGCAACAAACGAACAGCTAGATGTACCATAAAAGTTCTTTGAAGGTTTCACAATAGCCATCTCCATGACTGTTAATTTTCCATTATAAACGGTACTAATCTACAAGACCTCTTAGCTGTAGCTGAATATGTCCTTGTCAAATAGCGGGCCCAATTCCTCGACGATGACAATATGGCTACAACATTCAACAGAGAATATTATTTAAGCATTCTGCAATGCATATTAGATTGTCGTAGATTAATCGTCTATGACAACTTAACTTAAATACGGATTCTACAAAACGGACCTGCTGCGAACATAGCCATACTAAGACGTTTTCGCTCATATTCCTCATTGCATTAAGATTTATTAAATACCCTGGTTCTTCGATCTGGCATATGCTGATTTTTTCTTATGGCCATAATTCATGTAAGAAACTTTCTTAACATATTATTCCACAGTACTAAAATCATGTCGTTGCCAAAATTTCTAGCGATATGTGGCCATGAGTAATTGTCAGATTCCATCGCCGCTTCCAAGAAAATGTTATGCGGCGGGGCTGTCGTTTGCAAAGGTCATATTCAAAAATTGATTGAAAGTGTCACTTTGGCGACTATTATTTGACACAGTAATGAATAAAATCATTCATTTACTTATTATATGAATTTATTTATAAGCAAGAATTATGCTGCACCCTTTATTAAAAGCAATGTATAGTTAATGAAAGTGCTGAGAACAGAGAACACTTTACAGCTCCTATGCTCTCTTGTTATTGATCATTATGTCCAGAAATCAGTTACAGGTGAAAATCATTCATATTAACAAACACAGTGGTATATCTTTGCAAAGAGGTCTATCGTGAAGGATGGTATTGCATAGAAATTCTGCTGGGTCACGTGAAATTGTATTATTAGAGCAATGAATTTCTGTTTAGCGTATATAACTGCAGTGATCACTCAAAATAGCTGGAATAGACGAACTATATTAATATTTTACATTAAGACTACCAGAAACAAGATATGTCTGACATATCCACCAGATTTATGTCCTATAAAAGGTGCTTGTAATGTTCTCCATAGTATGATGTAAGACGCACAGAAAACCCATCACTTCAAATTCGTCAAAAATCTTGGAGATGGCTTGCAAGAATAATAGGAAAACACATTTCGATAGCTTAACCGGGAAGTTTTGGAAATTTATGCCGAATAAATGAAGCACATGTGCAATCTTGCCATATGTTTTTAATGCTGAGATATTTCTTATAAATCATGTAGTAATACATTTGCTCTGGTCATTTCATAATGCGGTAAGAAGAAGAAAACTTCTAGGTTTTATTTTCTTAGACTTAATCCATTTTGCGGAATGCATACCATTCATAAAGTTACCACAGTTGCTAGTTGTTTTGCCAACATGATGTCTACCATTATGCCACGAAAAATTAATTTTGCCGACGAAATTTCTTTATTTCTTACTATTTGTCAAATAGTGGGCATAACTATGTTTAATCTCTGGAGAATTTTCAAATTAGTCTATATTATTTATTACATTTCTACTTCAAGAAGAATACGGTTAGTGCTAACATATTTTTAGGACGATTAGGGATGCGAAATTAATATTTAAAATGTAAAGTGATTTTTTAAATGCTGCGGATATGGTAACCTTTTTCCTAGTCTAAACGTATGCATCGTCATTGTCATGATAGAAGAGCATTTTGTAAAATTTTCAGGAATACTGATTTCCATTCCTACTCCACTTCATTTCAGAGCCTATCAGTCGTAGTGGGTTTGCACTTAAAAATAGCTCTTTTCAAGAGAGAAAAGGCACAATAGTCCATAGGTGAAACTTCACGATATTCCACAGGAATGTCTTGAAAATGTATATGCAATAGTTGTATTATTCTTCGTATTCTCAAAGAATGCAGTGGTACTTTCTGAAGTACGACTTGTTGCTATCTCTTAATGAAGTTTTACTCTTTGAAAGTAATTCGGATAAAGGAATACTATTTCTTCTATAAATATCGGATGTACAACTTTCTCTTGCTAGTACGTTGAGTTGATTTACCATTTTCCCACTCTTTTTATTTTTAATTTTGGACTGCAAGAAAATCTTACAACAATCATAAAAAGCCTTAGTGACATTTTCTTCGCATTGACAGAACCAAGTTCGTACATTATTTTCTCTTCCTTTTTGATAATAAATAGAGCTTTTCTTATTGCAGTGATTTAAGTAAACTATGCTTCATCGAGGGCCCAACGTGTTTTTATTTCGATCATATTAAATAGTTTTTATATTTTCATACAGGGCTCTACAAACTGTTCTGTGTTAAGCCACATGTCTCCAAAGGCTGAAGAACATTATTCTTTGTAACTTTTTCAAGTTGTAAATTTTGCTTACCTTTTTATTTATTGTTGCTAGATATGTATTTAAAGACTATGCAACAGATCTCTGCGTCAGAGGATTTTTTTTATTACTAACGGTTTAACTTTAGAAACATTACAAACAGTACATACCTTTTCGGAATTCGTTTGAAAACTTCTTGACAGTTTTCTCGCTCCAATGAATAATATTACTTATTTTGCTCTTAGAAATTTTAATACTATGCATTTCTCACCTTTTTAAACTGCGGAATAGAAACATTTCTCTTCAAAAAGCGCAGAAACATATCCTTCAATCCACAGCTTGTTTACATGATCAATCCACAGCTTTTTTACAGCATTTTGGAACACAAATAAATTTAAAAGCAGCAAACAATATCTTTTATTTCAATAATAATACCAAATATTTTATTCCAAAACATTTGTTTTTTCTTAATATTTGTCAAACATTCTAAACATGTGTAAACATCCTCTGTATTTCCTCATTTTCTTTGGAATTATTTCTAAATTGACAATATCATTAATGCACACATAAGTAAAAAAAATATTAAATTTGTTTTTAAAAATCTACCCTCCTTCAGATAGAAATTCTCTCAACACAGGTTGAAAAAATTTTAATAGCAACATTATTCTACCTTTCTTAAGTCGGATTAGGTTATTCGAATATGGCAAAGCACGCAAGAGACGTCATGAGCCTTGTAAGGAAAACTGGATCGTATTCACATTAGAGACAAAAACTGGAGGCACTCTTTGCTAAAACTGCAGCTGACACTTAGAAGCCTATAAAGGTTATACTAATAGTTGGATAATCACTATGGACAGATAAATCAATAGATCCATGTAATACTGTATTATGAACTATTTAACAATAGAAAAACTAGCAAAAGCTGGGGAAAAAAGGTATAGAAAAAAGGAGGAGAAAAATTAACATAATTTGTGCAATTTGAAAAAATATAAAACGTAAGAATAATGTAAAGCTCCATTTTTTTTCTTAAAAATGCACATATTAAGAAAACGCCTAATTCATCCACAGAAGACACGTTTTTAATTGCTTCTCTATTGGAAAAACAAATAGAGGTTTTGGATAAGACTGCTAAATTACTTCTCTTTATTGCAGTAAACATTGACTTGTTTTGCTTTCCTCCGTATTGACTGTTCCTTCTTTCTAAAGTTAACAATATTTCTTGTTACTTCAATATTTCTTGTTGGCAACATTTCTTTATCGTTAGCACTATTATTGATGGTGGAAGGCTAAAAACTTTTGCAACAGCTTTGTAGTGTATTTCCAGATATAATTGTAGATTTGGCAATATTTCTTTAAGTTGTATCATTCTTATTTAAGAGCTTAATTCACTTCAAATTGCTTTTATAAACGTTATTTTAAATTGGGAGAAATATGCATAAAAGTAAATAATTATTGTTAATATGATATCGTAATTTCATGCATTTCTAAAGTAAATATCATTTTTATATTAGAAACTTAATTTTCACGTCATATTACTGTATTAACACATTCTTTATTCACCCGGACTACCATTTGTCTAATTCTGGAAGCTTTTAATCAGCCCTTGTGATTTAAGATGTATAATTTATTTTTAAAATTATAATCTTATCTTACACCTGTTTAACGAATTGAGATATCGGAAAAAGTTATAACAAACTGAGTTATTTAAAAACCATAAATGTATTTCTCGAGTAATTTTTCATTTTGTTTTAATTTTTAAGAATGCCTAATAATAAAGTAAATAATAGCAGATATTTCTAACTTGATATATTTTTAACTTTGACTTCGGTAATATCCAACGGTTTACAATAACCCCCAATACGCTGTTACTTTCTTTACGGGAAGAATTACATTCATTGATTAAATGTTCCTTTATTATAAAAAACAGGCAAAGATTTTTGTTACTTAAAAATAGCCACTTGTTATATAACGTTTTGCGTGGGTTCCATGAGAAATTAATGCTTTTTCAATATCAGAATTCGAATTGATAAATTTAATTCGTACCTGAACATAACAGCTCGCCATTTCTTAAGGACGTTGTGTTCTATATCTCTTTACGTCTTGCGATTATTTGTTAAACTCAGGAACAGCAGCAGCGTTAGACTTGCTATCTGATTCATAAGAAATGATGAATGTCTTGTATTAAGGCAAAACTCTGCTTCCATTTAGAAAGAACGCTGGATTCTGCAACGTTATGTCTAAATGACATTAGGACTTTTCTTACGAGTAGTAGTTCATAAATGATCTTGACTTCGTTTTCTGTGCGCTGTTACTATTGTAGGAATTGATTACACTGCCTGCTTCCTGCGTAAATATGAATAAGTTTTCCTTAGAAATTCCTTCTCTCATTTTAGAAAGAATTTCCTACTTACTTTGCTATGATTAACTAACGAGAGCTATTATCTACCGACACTACATAATTTCGATAGAATATGCAATGCCCTTTTCAGTGTAAGTTGCGAATTTTCTGTCGTCTGCAAAGGAACAACATTTGTTAAATCGTGCCGCGAAGAAATGCTTGACCTTTAGGTAAAATGAATGTGTTGTGCCATTCAATGCTTAATTGGGAACTTTGGGTAAAATAAATGCGTTCTGTCTTTCAGTGTTGATGAACCGCTGGAGTTCAAATTAAAATAAATGACACTTTTTACTATTGTTTATTGTGTGTTATTATGGTTTTTGTTAAAGCTTCTAGATTTAATCTCTCTATTTCTGCTAACAATGCATTGTCCACCAATTTTATGGTGAATTTTATGGTGCTGTAAAATCCAATTTTTCTTCTGAAACAAACTTTATCACTTCCAATGTATATTAAAATCGGCACTATAACCAAGCAAACAACTAATATGTAGTAAAAAGGATCCTTAATTGTATTCTTTGAACTTAATGCCTACCTTAATTTTTCACAATAAAATATTTGCTTATATTAAAATTTGAGGCAGACTGCAACAATAGAAATGTGTCTTATAATTAAGTAACAAATAAAATGAAAAAAATGCATTTCATACTTAATTTGTGAATGAATGAAACGATTTCTCTAATTTACTGTTTATGTGTGTCTTCCTCCCTTCTGTAACGTAGCTTAAAATGAATGCTTAGCTTCTTAAAAATCTGTCTTACGTTTTAAAACATAAGCTTTCATCGCTAGCGCTTGCACAATGCGAGTGATTCAATCAAGACGTTGCACGAAATAGAACATTTAACAAGAAAAATAAAATAAAATCCAAGATTGTTAATATCTTTGCAAAAGGTTTTAAGCAAGAAGCTTTTATCAAACTGTCAGCCTGCCGGACGGAATATTTCCAAATTTTGTACTCCAACTGGCAACAGCTTTAACCGTGATCTAATTAACGATGACAAGACGAACAAATTATTGCTGAGTAATTCCATTTAATGGCTTTAGTATTTTAGACAAGATTTTATCATATTCGTTTGCATCTTCGAAGACAAAACAAAATGTATTTTGCGATGAGATATTTGAAAGAATAAATTTTAAAAAGGATAAATGAAAGAAAGTTTAAAAGAATAAATAAAACACGATCTTGAAGTTTTTCTGTTGTTACAAAATAAGATAATCTAAATATTGTAAGCATTTAAATGCATTTTGTATATATGTGTTTGAGAAATATAATAGTATATTTTAAAGGAACTTACATACAATGCAATGCTGAATCTAAAAGATGACGTAACTACTAAAACTCCCTAAATACTAAAAAAAACGAATACGAAACTTCAATTTAAAGTTAAATTACATAATTTCTCAGAACAGATCTGCCGATCTTAAAAAAAAAAGTCATCTCCACTCCTGTCTCCTAGCGTAAGAGACTTGATGCTAATGTTTGTTTCAGTGTAAGAGCAGGGATTCTCTACCCTTTTCTTGCATTGGTCTTTTTTAAAAGAATGCCATCTTCATCGACCATCTTTCCTTTTTCTTCTGAATATACAGCATACAACATAATCATATTACAAACAGTTGCACATAAATAGCTTAAAGATAACAATTAGATTAAGACAAAAAACCTAAAAACATAAGTAAAAAAAATGTTTTATTATATTTATGCTTTCTTATTTTTGTATTATTATTAATTTTACAAATATTGAAAACTTTTCAGAAAAAGTCACAGATTCTGATTGCACAAAAGTTCGATTTTAAGTAATGCGACGGCTGCACTTGATGTATTGATGCAATTTTAATATTTGGTATAAAACTGCATAATTTAAATCACCTCGTTCAAAAATATTCAACATGTTCCTTGTTTTAGAGCGTAAATTATTGATTTGATTAAGATCTGCTTCCATGAGGTAAGGAAAGGGATAATTTAAGTTTGGATAATTTAAGTTTGGAATAATTTAAGTTCAGAAACAAATTTTATTTTAGGATATTTCTTTCGGATGACCTTTAAATTTCAAACCTAAATGAAATGTATCTTTTGAATAACACTTGTGCTTGAAGATCCTCCTTCAGTGCAATCAAGTCTTCTTGCATCATAATTTCGAAATCAAATATATCACAGTTCAGCTATTCTATGACCCATGCTGGCATATTCAACTTTCCAGTGTTTTGGAAGTCAGCATTAAAATCTTCTTTTAAATTTCGCAAGTGAAATGTAATAAACAATATATATTTTGATAAAAAAACGAACAAATCGCATCTATGTAGTTTTCCCCTATTTATTTTAAATGAATTATTATTTACTCGATCCCCAATCGACCCCTTCGTTATCACTAACCTTTAAAATTTCGGCTTCACTGAGAATCCCAGTCTAGAGTAGAATTTCTCAACTAAGGATCTGATTATGTAATAAAATTAGGGGAAATATGAATGAGAAAATTACCTGATTATCTCGATTTTACTTCTGTCATAAGTAATATAATCATATAATGCTCATGCGACTAATGGAACGCTTTCAACATATGGTAATATAGACATTTTACTGCAGTCTTTAAAAGTACATTTATGGATATATGTTAGGTAGAATTACTTCATCCAGCGATAAAACATGGCTGTAGAACAACTGATTGGAGACTTCATTAAATTTTATCATAGTAACAAAAGCTTGATCATCGTTAAATCTTTTCAAAGGAAATAAATACTTTCTAACAAAGACACTTTCACAAATTTTGAGTGTAAGTGGCTATTAGTGAAAACTTCGCGATAGAAGTATTATGAAATGGAACACTGCAGAGAAAACAAGGCGAAAGAAAAGCATCGCCATACAAAACAACGCAGCAGAAAAAATGCAATTATTAAAAACAGCACGTTTCTAAAACATTGCAATATAGGAAATCTTTGAAAGAAATAAAGTCATTTCAGGTAAGAAATGTCATCGTACAAGTGATGTGAAATATTATTCATAAAACACTGCATCGCAGACAGATGCTTTCAGATTTTAAAAGCTTCAAATTTTAAAAGTAATATTCGGCTATAACCATATGTAATGATAAATGAGTACGAGGACATGAGCGGAGTATTTTTATTTGTAACATGAATGATTTTTTGAACTAATAATTTTTAACTGAAATATCAAGAAATAAATACAAGCGCTTAAAATCTGAAAACGAGCAGACATTATTTGCAGGCTTTACAGTTACAATTAAGTACAGCAGCATTTAAAATAATTTTTAAATTATGAAACAGTTAAACAAGGGTTAATATTTAATTGTTTTATAAAAACGTATATTTAGCTTCTCATTACGAAAAGTAATACAACGAAGGCCCACATTTACTTTATTAGTTTGTAAAACTTTTTCCTATTAGTGTTTCGCAGTTTCATATAGCTATTATATATTATTTTGATACGTAATGCACATATGGAACCTAGTTAACGAAAATAGAGTATAAACAGTAGTCCTTCAGGGACAAAGCGGCTTTGGACTAAACAAATCTGAAGAGTTTCAGATTCTAAATTACATCCAAATGGGCGTTTTACCTCTGTTTATTAAATATCATGGTCTTTGCACTTAAACCGTAAACTTTAGTTCAATAGCAATATCGCTGAATAATTTTTAAATGAGTCTATCTTTAGAATTTTCGATACACAGTTCCGCGTGCTTTAGATTAAAAGTTCCTTTTTTTCCTAGAGTGTTGCCATTACTCGATTTTAAATCGTCTGAGTTTGTTTATAGAAAATTCGTTTAGAAAAAAGTTTTAGAAAATATGAAATAGACAATAAAACAATTTCCAAATTACTCTCCCACTTGTGGAGCCAGAAACGTAGGTAATCTAAAAATTACTGAAAATTTAATTTTCGTTTTATAAGATATAAACATTTGTGCAAAAGATATGCTTCTGTCTAGAAAAGAGAATCTCCGTTTTATCAGTTGTAAATTTTTCTTTCCAAATTACTAGATCAAACATTGATCATTAATCCAGATCAAAGAGTATCATTTCTAAATTTGCTTAAATAGGTTGCATTTAATGATCAATTTAATATCATTCGCTAGAACTTTGCACGACATTTTGTCATGATTAATATCCGCAATTGTTTTAGTTGAAGTTAGTGGGCGTATTTGACAGTGTTCGCTATTCCATTCCCGTGATTAATATGTTCGTGTCTGAGAGTCCTGAAATTAGAATTTGAGTTGAATCAATCAAAAGATAAAGTTGCGAATATTACGCAGTACACTTCACTGGTTTGTTTACATCTACATTTGTATGTAGATATTTCTTGAGCTGTTTCCCGAACAGCGTGTAGTGATTATCTAAAATTTTTCTTTAATTCGAATTCTAATATGTTCTCAAATCTTTCGAATCTCATATTTTTGAAATATTTCATTTATGAGTAAGAATAAAAAAGAAAAACAAACTTTCATTTAATACTGAAAGCGTTTATAAATATAAATTTGAAATGTTTATTTAATGGGAAACAGATTTAAAAAGCAGTCTTTAAAAAGAGACTTATAAAGGGACAAGTAAATTAAATAAAAAAAATATGATAACTTTCAGATTTTATATTACGCCCAAAGAAGCGTTTTTTAACGTTTTAAACGTGTTACCTTTCTTTATTAAGTATCATGCTCGTCGCACTTAAGCTGTAAAATTCTATTCAACAACGATGTCACAAAATATTGAAAAAGTGCATATCTTTAGAATTTACAATATACAGTCTTGCGAGCTGAAAATGATAATATTTTTTCCCGTACAATGTTGCTATTTCTCGCTTTGAAACCCTTGAGTTTTGTTTGTCAAAAATTCGTTAAAGTTTTACAAAATATGAAATAGATAATAAAACAAATTCCAAATTTGGCTTCCAGATGCCCATATTCGATTGGAGAACTACGTTATTCAAAATTGGATGTCTCGAGGTACCGTTGTTTTTTTCACAGTTCAAGACGCATATATATATTCAAGTATATTCTTCATTTAATTTTTTTAAATATAATGCAGGGCTCTAATATTTGGTAGCATTAATTTGAAAAGTTAAACGCCATTTAATGGTAGACGTCGCAAAATGTCAAAACAAAATTCATAGCCCTTCTGTGTAAATTGCCCCTTTGGGCTAAAACGTACATAAATAAAACGCCTGAAAACTGGAATTGGTAGGGCTCTGCTACTGTTAATAATTGCCTATAAGCTATTTTTAATGTCCCTTAGACCCTAATAGACTAGACGCAAGTTTTCACTTTAGTCTGAAGCAATGCGAAGTCTTAAAAAGGTTAAAATAACTTTTCTATTTAACTCTTAAATGAACAGAAAACCCTGCATGTGCGACAGGCGAAGCTCCGCTATTTTCGGATATTTAAATTAACGTAAGATAAATTCCATTGTTGGTAACGTATTCTGAAACTACACATAATAGACTACTTAAGGATCCAGATAATGAATGGTGCCTATTTTATACGTCGGCTGGCAAACTACTAAAACCTCAATAAAGTTGCAAAGTTGGCGAAAGTAATAAGCAACAGTAAGACGAGGCTGCCGTATGTTCTAACAGTAAATATTCAATCCTTAAGTTAAGTAGACAAAAATAATTTGCATTCTGATGAGAACTACGAAAAGCAAGCGTTAAAGCAAAGATTCAAATAACAATAAGTAGTTAATTAATATAAAATCTTACAAGTTCGTCTTCTCAATATAATTCTATAAAAACCTATTCGAGTAACACTTCTAATATTTTAATATTTATTTCAAAATCTTTTTAAATTAAAGCAAGTATAGTTTTCCTGTTTCATTTAAAAAGTACGTCCCACAGGCATCCCTTTCTTTAGGCAGATACTCGTCGTGTTCTTTACATAACAGCAGCTAAAGTTATAGTTCTTCGACCACGTGGCTCATGGAGAAATGTTTGCGTTAACGAGTTTTACTGTTTTTTCAAGTAAATGATTATAGTCTCCGGCAGAACTGGTACTCTTCAAAAATGTTTCACGGATTTTGCGTTCTCAGGTTTTTTTTTTTTAAACGGTGTTCACGGATTAATTTGTGTCCATTTTGTGTCTACAGTAGTGAGGTTATCTAACTTACGGATTTTAGTGCTCTTAGTTTATTATCACTGTCACACTTTCATTTTAACATCTAATACCGTAATCTTCACTGCAGCAAATTTCTAACAGCAACGTCGCCAATTTTGTCGCCAAATCTGACAGCCCTGTCTTTCGTTGCCACCCTAACTCTACTTTGTGGAGAATATATCATACCGCAGCTGGGCATTTCGTAACAGTATTAATAGTAACACAATTTTTATTTTTTTTCGTATAGAATTTAATTTCTGTGGCTCTAAAGCTAATACGTAATTTTAGAACAAAATTCATTATTTCTTTTCATAGTTTATTTCACAAGCCTTAAGTACTTTAATTTGCACAATGTCTTGTCTAATCTATTTCCCAGTTAAAAGATGTAAAATAAGAAATGAAACATTAGAGAATCTTTTTTTTTAATTCAAAAATGGATATCATTATAAAATGCTGCAATGACGTTTTAAGAAAAAAAAAACAAATTTTTATAATCTTACTTCTTTTAAATTTAGGTTAAATATAACATAATCTGTCTAGCAATGATTTTAATGCGTTTCTAATAGAATAAATTCACGTTATTTTTTTCCTCTTTGCATTTTCGCTCCAGAATTTTAACATATGTCTCCATAAGGATTTCATCATGATGAATATGAGAAATACCATATGGTATTAGGAGAGTAATTTAATCATTTTAAGTTAAGACCAAGTAAAAAAAAATCATGTTATCTTTGTTAGATGTTCAATGTAAAAGTCTGAAAAGCATAAAAATGCTGAAGATTCGTAAATTAATTACATCCTTGATCACTTAATGAAAAATAGTTGCACTGGATATGTTCTTAATAAGCTCAAATTTTACTTTAAGATACGTTATGTTTAAATATTTGATAAAATATTGATCTACCGCTCCTTAATATAGTGCAAATGCAGTATAAATATTTATGCAAAAATTTCTTTGAAAAAAATTATAAGAATAGGAATTAAGATTGATAAACATTGTGAAAATGAAATTTATCATTGATCGAAAAAATGTGGCGCTGCTTCTTGATGGATACAAATGATGAGCTTTCCTTTTTAATTTTATTTTGTTTCATGAAATAATATAATCAAATCTAGAACTGCTTATAAATATAAAATTTCTGAACACATTAAGAGTAAAAAATAACATGGACTGTACGCTAAATAGGCTATCTTAATGCATTTTATGCTAATGAACTTGTTACTGCATTAACTTTGATTGAAATGTTTGTTTGTTGGTAACCATTATACCGTCGAATTTTAATTAGCCGAAACTCAAGAAGCTAAAAGAAAATTTCAAGTTATCAAAAATACGATTTATCGATAAATCTTAAGGTTTTTCACTTAAGGTCAAATCACTTTCAAATTCGGTATTTGATTATTAAGTTCATCTTAGTACAGATTTCAGCTCACAGAAATTAGAAGAAAAGGAGCACTACTGTATTTGACCAACAAATTCTCTATTTGATCAATTGAGGGGATATATTCTTTAGTTGAGGTCATTCTTAAGTGAGAATATTTCAAGCCATTCGTTTAACAGTTGGAAAGCAATATTGTTTATTTTCAATATCTTTTCAGGGACTTTCAGATTTTATTACGTGTTCCACTATTAGGGACCATACGGAAAGGGAAGGATGCCCCGTGGAGATCTTTCTAACCGAAACTGGCTCTTATCCACGTTACACATGAGGAAGGCCACATAAACGCAACTCGAATTCGCACAGAACTACGATTGTTCAGCGACTTTAACCACTCGGCGGCTGGTGGGTCTTTTTAGGTAATTGTTAAGCAACATTTATGAAGTATTCAAGTCTGAGATTGTACCTTGCTTTTAGCTCGTGCACTGTCTAATTAAAACAGTAATATCCTTCGATTCCTTTCTTGTTCTTTACGAAATGCTGCGTAAATCGTATATCTTTAATTTAATCGTTAGTTTAACATGAGCGTAATTCATTCATGCACTGGAAAATTAATCAGGAATGTTTTTTCTCTATTTGTGTTCTTAAGCTTTTGATAGATTTCTTCATATATTTAAACTTCTCAGAGAGCATAAATTGAATAACAAGCTATTAAATAGTAATATAATATGCACTGCTACTCCTCACTTTTTGTGTTGCCTATTTTTTATCGGGAAAATACGTTTTTTCCCATAACCGTCCTGCAACGGTTGCTTTTTTCTTTTCTTTGTTTACATTTTTGTGCTATTTATAAGCCTTAAATTGTCACATTTTTATGTAAATCATAAAAATGCATAAACTCAGCTGCTGTTAATATTCACATGTAACCTATATCCTCGAAATGGGGTACAAATGCGAGCCGATTTCTGCTCGAAAATTCTCCATGAAAGTATCTCTTCCGTGACAAATATCTCCTGATTGCTATTACTTCTTGATTGCTTTATAATAATTTACCTATTTACCTGTACTCTATTTTTAGACACCCAGCAGTGCTGTTTAAATATATATTAGATGTGTACTGTTTTTAAAGCATTTATGCTTGTGAATGAATCTTTCATTAAAATACCCTGTAGATAACTACAAATAAACATCGTTTTCTATTTCTTTGTGAGAAAGTTATTCTTTATGTGTTCCTGAATTTCTCACCTTCGCTTCACTTGCAAACACATTCGAAAATTTGAAATAAATAGTTTAAATGCATTTAAAGATTATGTCTGAGAACTTGCGTTTTCGTTTACTTAATATTAAAAATATCTGCTCAAAAATGAATACCTTTTCATAGGCTCAATAAAGTTTCAAGCTGTTATCTGATTTTTTAAATTAGTAGAATGGAATTTTTATGGAAAAAATTATAAATCTTTCTTTTGAAATCGTAGCATCTTATTACATGAATTATTTTACAGAAGCCTATTTAATTTTATTTTATAGTCACCTAATACCTTATTACGTGCTTTCTTCGTTTTCTTTTGCAGTATAATAATAGCTGCAATCTACTCATAAATTTAAATCATATAATCAACACTACTAGTATTACAAATAAACAGAGATGAATATAAAAAATTGAAAATAAAATTATAAGTTTGTGAAATAAATTATATGCTTTCTCTGACCAATCATATTTGAACATGGTTTTCAAATGGAAAGGAAAATTGGGTTATTTAAAACAAATGGATAGAATTGTAAATCAATATTTTTGCGCAAAAATTCATAAAACTGATTTAATTATCTTACTCTCCGACATTGGAAATGCGACACCAAGAAGGAGTGGCCAGAATGTGATGAAACTCGGCAAACAGAGAGAGATAGCAATAAACAACTGATCTTTATTTCGAAACAATACAGCGCGAACAGCGTCGGCTCAGTAGGTTGTAGGACCACCTTGGAGGCCAATACATGAAGCAACACTTCGAGGTACAGAGTCAGTGAAACTACGGATGGTGTCCTGAGGAATGGATCTCTATTCCCTGTTAACCAATTCGCCACAGTTCGTCTTCTGAACGCTACAATGGCAAGGTCTGCAAACGGTGTCCAAATCACAATCCCAAATGTATTCTATTTGATAAAGAAGGAGAGAACGGTTGTCAGAGAATCATCTTTATACCTTGCAGAGCACGTTGGCTAATGCGAGAAGTGTGTGGTCGGAAGTTGTCCTACTGATAAAGAGCATTGGGTTCTCCTGGAAGCTAGGGAAGTGACCGGCCGCAGCACACCATCCAAGAATCTTTGGGCCGTCATAGTGCCCTGAATACAAACTAGAAGTAACCCGGAATCGCACGCAATTGTGCACAAAACATGGCCCCCCATTGTCGAACGGTAGGGCGGTTCACACTTGCTGCCGGATTGGACCTGTCTCCACATCGACGGACACACGTACGCGGGGACTATCATTAGAGAAACAGAAGCGTGACTCATTGGAAAACACGATATTCTGCCATTTCGTCGTTCACATCGCTCGAGAGCCAGACACCATCGCAGACTTTGACATCTATGATATGGGGTCAATGGCAGTCTTTTTAATGGAAGCCACGAGTGCAGGCTGCTAAACTCGAATCGATAGCAGATAGTTCTGGTGGATATGGGAACACCCAGGGTGTCTTGAACATGCTGCAGAATGGAGTTAGAAGTGGCTTGCGGGTGCGCCACCGTTTCTCGGTGGAGGCGTCGATCCACGAGTGCTGATGTCACTCTGGCTGTCGAATTTGCCACATTTCTAACCATCTTCGTCACGGCTGGTGCACTGTTGGCACGTACAGGTGTGTGTCAGCTGAAATTTGTTCCTACGCCTCAAATTATGCCAAGTACCAAGTTTCGTAAAATTATCACGGGTAGTTTTTAAAAATTTATCTGTTAAAATTTTAATTCTTAAATATTAATTGAATTTGGTATATATTTATTAATACGTCTTTTTTTTGTTACACTTACTTGCTTCCTTCTTTCACATTTCGAAATTTAAGTTCAATCGAAATAAAATTCAAAGATATATTCTAATTTATTTTTTTAATTTATATTTTTTGGTAATTTATATAAAGCTTTCGCAAAAATTTTGAATTATAAAAATTTACCTCCATCTTAAAGAAGATACATTTCTGAGGAGTAGGAGAAAAGTGTTAGAGTTTTTCATTCAAAATTTCTAAAGGTATACTTAAATTTACACATCGTCGCGTTTTGAAATTTAGCATATTTGTTATGAACGGTAATGACAACAAATACGATTTAAGCACTTTGTTAAAATTATTTGAAAGAATGAACGGTGCACCTTTTTTCCCGCTCGTGCTTAATGAAAATGAAAGGAAAATAGGTTACCATAAATTAGAAATTTCGCCAAGGGAATTATCGTTGGCGTAAACTAAAACAAGTGCGGCAATATAAATTTTTAAATTTCTCTCTAAGTTTCACACGGAATCTTACAAATATCGATATTAAGGCATAAATTGAGTCGTAGACAAGATATATGGAAAACACTTTTAAGTGATTTCAGAAAAAGTCCAATTTTGTGTCGAAATACCTATATTAGATCAGTGCTATGTATATAACTCTAATATATATCCTATGTTGCGCTTTTGAGACATAAAACATGGAACTTAAATTTCGTCAACTGACTCAGTAAAATGGGAGAGATAGAAGTGTCCACATTTTTTGTTCAGCGTGTACATAAACTTTGTGGTGCACTTATGAAATATTACAAAACGCTTAATTTTAGAGCCAGTTTATAATATTATATTTCACACACATATATATATATGTGTGTGAAATTGAGGACCAAACTAAAATGATATTATATGTATACATATATATATATATACACACACATATATATATATATATGTATACATATAATATCATTTT
>KK112917.1:993965-1028617 GCA_000611955.2 Stegodyphus mimosarum
ACGGAATAATTTGGATATTAACGTTCATATTCGAAAGGAAACTTTGTAAATTAATTTTGCAGTACTGTGTTAAATAATTAATTCCAAAGCATGTAAACATCGTAATATTATCTTAAAATATATCCCTAGATTATAACATCGTATGCAAATATTAACTATTGATTTATTACAGATAGAAGAAAACTTTAAAGCTCCATGCCTAAAATAAAATATTACTTAAAAAGAAAAAACACATATGTGTAGAAGAAAAATTTACTTTTTTCACATGCTCGAAACACGGCCTGCTATGTGGCAGCACAACATATGTGAAAATCACATATGTTTGCAAGAAAAATTGACTTTTTTTCACATGCTAGAAGCATGTGGCCTGCTGTGCGAAATAATAATTTCTAGGAGATATCTTATTTCCTTTCACATGTTTATCATCATGTAAATTTTAAATGCATCGGATTTAATTTCCGATACGTTTTTACTTAGCACCGTTAGAAAGACCAATTTATTATTAACATTTTAGAGAGTACTTTTTTTACTTGTTCAACGATGAATCGCTTACACGGTTTCCCTCAGATATGAAATTTATGATCATTGGTTTATAAAATGATATTGATTATCATTGTTTATAAGATGTTCTAAAGTTACGTGTTCTGCATTTCAATGTACATCAGGCGCTGTTTAATGTTGTTCACGTTTGACCATGACTGTTTAGGCATATTAGTAGAATGATAACATTAAACGCTAGGAAAAATATATCTCAAAACTATCAGTGCACTTAACTAATTAAAAAGTAATAAAAATGATACATCCATGTGTAGTCACTTATACAGTCTTTGCTAGAAATAAACCTTTAAATAATGTAACATTATAAGAAACTGCTTACATTAAAAGTTCAGTTGAACAGTTTCGTCATTATCTCACTTAAATTTCAAATATTTTACAACTCAGGTTAGTCATGTATGTTCAGTTTCGTCTTCAAATGTCTTTGCCAAATTCCTCTATCAATTGTTTATAAGGTATATTAGTTAAAACTGTTCTTTTTCAGATTTAGAACGCATTACTCTGAAACATGTATTCAGTAACAGCAGTAAAATAAGAAGAGTAGTTTTCTTGCTAACTTATTTGCCTCATGTTATAAATTCCTTGATACATACGAGTGGGCAAAATTAAGAGAATTTGCAAATTATTTCTATTTTTATTATGTCTACTGAACACTGTCAAATCATGTCTATTGTATCAAAGGTATTAATTATGCCCTCCAAGAATTATGCAAATATTCAGAGTCGAATACATAAGCGTAAACGTTTGTATCTGTGGAGGTTTAATTGTGGAAGGGATATAAGGACAGGTTTTCAGCGATTTGTGTGCTCGAACACCTTCACAACGTTCGCCATGCGCTCGCAAGACTTAACTAAATTTTATAAAACATCAGGTAAAATGAGTAGCCATGAACGTATGGATGCAAAATTGTCCGTAGATGGGAGAAAAGCCAATCACAAGCGAAGGTGGCTGTATAACTCAATGTAACCTCCAGTGTTGTCTGCACTTTGTAGAAACAATTTTAGGACACTGGATCCATATCGAAAAGACCTGGAGAAGATCGTCGAAGATCAACAATGACGAATGAGTATCGTTATTTAGCACTTTCAACGCGAGGACACAGGACTACTACAGCTTCACCGTTCTCACTTAAGCTGTATGCTGCCACTGACACCTGAGTTTCACTGTCTGTAGTTGCCCGAAGTCTCCATGAGATAGAGCTGTACGCAAGAAGACTCGATGTTTGCGTCCTGCTTACTGCAGTACACAAGGAAGGGTGTTTTGTATAGTTCAGGCAGCATCCGCCTTCAACTATACTTCAATAGAGCACCCTTGCGTTTTACAGATGAGTCGATATTTAGCATGGGCACTCATTCTCGGCGTATTCTGATCGGGAGATAGCTTTGAACGCGATACCACCCTCCCTGATATGGGAAAAGGGTCATTACGGTTTTGAAGGTGTAGTGGTTTGGGCAGGCATTATGTTGTTTGGTCGCACACCGCTCCATTATTTGACAAAGGCTCTTTAACTGCTATGTATACAGAAGAGATCTTAGAGTCTTATGTTCGTATTTTTAGGGACGCAATCGATTCTGGGTTCCTGCTAATGGACGATAACGGTCATCAACATAGGGCTCAGCTGATCTCCGATTACATTGAAAGTGAGGATATTCGCCGCATGGATTGACCAGCCAGATCTCCTGACGTTAACGCTAAAAGCTATGTCTGAGACTCTTTTGGGAAGATAATTTTATCTCGCAATAGCCCTCCGAAAACCATCCCGGAGTTTAAAACTGCCTTGCTGCAGGAGTGGGATCGGCTGTCATAGGAATTCCTTAATTGCCACCTGTTAAGTATGGAATGGAACTCTGTTCCCCACGACAGAAGAATACATGAACTGATCAACGTAATAAATGGTAAATGGTATCTCATTAGCCTTCGTTAAAATCAATTCATATCTGGACATGGAACCTTCCTTACTTATTACAACTACAAAATATCTCTCCTCAGATAACTGTGTTTGCAGGGAACCGCCAGATTATTACTCCTTCAGCCGCCCAGATGGTATAGTGGTTAGGGGAGCCTGACTGCGATACTGAAGGGCCCGGTTTCGAATCCCGGAGAAGGCATGAATGTAAAATTGTCTGTCCCTTCATAGGAGGTAGCGGTGGCCGCCTATTAAGTGCCTCCACAATAAAATGGTCACCACTTCTGGCCTTAGTAGTGGCCAATGCAGTTTCAGGCAAGTGCCCGCCATTCATTAAAAAGAATTGTTACTTCTTCTCATTCCTATTAACAGAATCACATCGCATGTTAGACCAGCTACAAATGAACTCGAGTTTTGAAAATACAGAATAAATAATGCAAAATTTCATCGCAAGATCAACAATATTGTCAAAGATCTTTCGGAATAAGAGCAAGCTATTTGTGAGCAATAACTGTTACGAAATATCTTCTCTTAGTATGCAATACTAACTCATTATTAGACCATATTCCATATTAGACTCATTTTCTGGTCGACATCACAACTTTAATTTTGGACATCCCTGAATAATGAGCTTTGTTGAACACCCTGGGTTCATAATATGACCTTTGAATAGTATATCTCTTTCTCTGTTATAAACGTATATTCATACCAAATTACATTATAATTTGTCCCTTAATTATTTTACAGAAATTTGATAGAATGTGATACTTCTCTTAATTTTCACACGGGTGTATATGATTTTACCTATCTCACAGCAATAATATCCTTTCATGATTATAGTAATCCATTCATTAGATGGTTAAATTATGGACACGGGTTTTACTAGATGTGTTTCTTTAGTTGATTTTGGGATGACATTTATACAGTTCACTGAGCAGTTGTCTACTAAAAGAAGGATATTATACTTCAGTTCACTATCCCTTTTTTGATCTCTTTATTGGTTTCGCGGTGTTTTTGAATTATGGCTTCGTAACTTCCTTTCCTAATTTAACGATTTCATTCGCTTTTTAAACTTTTCATTTTGTTTCCATTTTGTAACTTTTTCATGATATTAAATGACCTGCTGATTACTATAAATGATGAATTTCTTAATTTTTGTATACAAACGGCAAGAATTTTGGCAATTCGAAAACAATAACAGAACAAAATTAGCAAAGCAGACACCTTGTGCTTGTGTTTCTTTCAAGTTTATACAAGAACTCTATCGATTTCGAGGGCAAACAGATATAGGTCTTTCTTCAAAATCTGCTAAAATGATAACGGAATGATAAGCACCACCGCGATCACATTACGTGACAACTACAGTTTATTGAAAAAAATAAAAAACATGGCCTACCTCTCATTGATCTCGTTCTTAGCATTCGTTGAACTAATCTGCACAGTAATCTTTACTTTAAAGACGAACTAAAGAAACTTTAAATTTTAAATTCCTTAGTATATTTCCCGCTTGTGAGTTTTAGAACTATCGTCAAGAACTTACATTAACTTAAGGATTTTCATGCTTATTAATTCTGACTGTATGAAACTTCTGCATTTTCCAGTATAAATATGCTTTCGGCTGGATGCATTAACCGTTATGATTTATAAATTTAATTTCGTAATCCTCTGTTTCCACAACATTTTCTAAATATGGAGCTTAATAATTTAAAATTCGTGTCTTTTCCTTAAGTAACTCTTTTTTTGGCCTCATGAATTTCATTTAATAAATATGGGTTATTCGAAAAAAGCAGTCGTTTGGAAGTAACTAAAAATCACGAATGCGTAGACGAAATCTAAATATTACATGGGTTATTTCTAAGGCAAATTCTATCTAATTTAATTTGTAATTCATCTTTCTGATTTTTTTCCTATCATCAATATTTACACTTAAAACTGCTATAGAAGGAATTCTATAAATGTGCTAGGATAGTTCGTGTCTTACAAAATGTTAATCTAAATATTTGATTCTAAAACTGACATTTAAAAATGTGCTCAGATACATACGTTGGCAAATTTGTGCTTTTTTATTTGCTTTATCAATACAACAAGAAACTCTACATCGAAATGAATTAAAAGGTTTTATAAGTTAAAACCTCACTTTAATAAAAGAAATTTAGAATACATAAATAAACCTAGAATGCTTGCTCAACAGACCCGCTTGACAAGCTTGATTCATTTTTCTAATTAACTTTGTTATATAACAGAATAGCTCGATAAGCCTGTTTCATTGTCTCATTTCTCCAAGCAGAATTTTATATATTGTTTCCACTAACAACTAAAGAAAAAAATACCCATCCCGAAACGAACCGAGAAGAGACATATTTTATTCAGTAATGCTGCGCAGTTAGGTTTGTACATTATTAATTTATTCAGACATTCATTTTTATTTTGAAACTGATTCTTTGAATTATATGTATACGTTGACTGAAGCAATTAAAGACCACAAATATCAATTTATATAAAATTTCTTTTTATGCTGTTTATTTCTCTTTAGCTGAAATATTATTTTCGGGGTTTTTTTTTGCGTGCTTGCGAAAAAAGAGTTTAGTATGCCGTAAGTCTTTCTAAGATAACACGAAAAATATTTAAATGTGTGCTGCGCATTTCTTAAAAGAATAACATGTCATGTTTTAAGGAGAAAATTGTGTGGCTTACCAATTGATAAATACTTAGCTAAAGAATAAGATAAAACTTTCATATTAAAATAAAAGTGACTTTTCTTCGATAACGAAAGCATTTCTCATCTAAAGACATGGCGAAAAATTGAAGAATCACTCCAGCACTATTGGTTTATAAAGTGGCCTTTTTAACCTCTTTACAAAATTTTACTAAAGACTACTAAAAAAGGGTATAGAAACAAAGAACCAAACGCAAAACGTTTTGGTTCTATGAGTTTCCTGTGTACTTTGACCAATGAAACAAAGAGAAATGTTTAAGTTTTGTTATCATTGTTTATTGGTCTTCTTCGCTACCAGCGAGAACAGTGTCTCGAATGGCTCGATTTTCTGCTGTCAAAAGAATAAAACGGTTCAAAGTTTAAGAAAAGATTAAAAGACAAATATTTCTGTCTTGAAAAGAAAGATGTTTTTTACCACTCAAGATTTTGTAATAAATTTCAAACACTGAAATCAAGATATTTTTATATGGTTTCTTATTTCCAAAAAGATAAATAAAAAAGAATATTCTATCTATAACCAGAATGTTGAAGGGTAACAAAGTAATTTCAAAAAATTACTGATTTCAAATTTTTAAAGTTTTAGAAATTAAAATAGAATATTAAGGGAAAATATCTTTGTAAAAATTTAGGACTCCAGTTTAATGCTTAAAATGTTTAAAAATTTTTTAAGAAACCCGAAAATGATATCTAAACTGTGGACAGCGTTTTGCATTTTGTCATTTGCACTGTGTCAGTTAGATTAACCCATAGGTTTGAAGAATAGGAAATGGTTGGCCTATAGGTCTCCAAATATTGCCTCCTGCGACTTCTGTCTCTCTGGGATATGTGAAAGATCAGATGTTTGCATTATCTAAGCCAACAAATATAAGTGATTTCAAAAAGTAGAATTCTGGCTGCTTAGAAATATCTATTATTGACACTTGGCAGCATGTTTTGCATGAACTTTCCTATCGCCTTCGCATTACACATTAATTAAAAGAAACCATATTGAAAATTTATAAATAAATCTCAGGCACGTTTCCTTTATATTCATGTATTATTTATGATTAAGGTATTAACTTTTAAATTATAAAAATTTAAAACCGTGAAATGTTTTACTGTCTGTATTAAATATTTATTACATTGATCAAAGAGGGGTGAAAAAGACCAAATTCTAGATTTTAAACAAATTGTTTTTGTGGATAAAGATATTAATCAGAAGTAGCTTTCTAAACTGTTCAATGCTTCCTTCAAAGTTTAAATTTAGTAGTAAGCGTACTCTAAGAAAATTCTCAGTATACGACGTCGAGTGGAATTAAAGGCTATGTTATAACCCAATAATTTTCCATGTGCTGGTATAAGATTTTTATTGATTTATTCTTCTTATTTACTTTTTAACGTTTTTTTTCCATTTGCAGTGCTATTGCACATTTGTCTGTTTATTTGATTAGTGCTATAACTTACTTGTGAAAGCCTCATGGTATACTTTGTGGAACACGGTCAGTTGAAATTAGAGTTTAACAAATATATATATCGGTTCAAATTGAAACAGTTCCAAAGATATTGATGAAAATGAAAAATATTTATAAGTCATTTCGAAGGGAGAAGTAATGTCTAACGTGATTTATCTACTCAGTGATAAGGATACCTTTTAGTTTGTCAATGAATGCCTCATTATCATAAGAATATTTAATTTAAAGGAGTTAATAGTTACAATATCATACCAAGGTAATATGGTTAGCCGAACAAAAGTTTCTAAATGTAGGTCAATTATACAGAAGGCAGAGAACAAAAATTTATATTTTGATGACTGTTTTTCTATTAAATGTTTTTCGTATGCTTTGAATATTTCATACAACATTTGGTGATACACGTATGAATCAGCTCCTACACTGTTCCTCTATTTTGTTTCTGCGGTTATTTTAATTAAAACAATATCGCTTTGGTAAACAAAAAACTTCGGAATGCTTTATAATTATTTCAGGAACTTCATGTGCAACAATATTGCTTATAATGCAACCTACGTCTGAATCAAAATAAATAGTAAAAAAATGTTAAATTACTTGAAAATTCTAAATAAAAATGAATTTGTTTATGTAATCTATAAAATACACTGCTGGCCACCGTAAATGCAACACCCTAAGGGAAGCATGCAAATAACATGAAATTTACAACATGCATTAGCGGAGATGAGATATGCAAATGATTAGAATTTCAGGGCAGACGCAAATCACGCCCGCCTGTGGCGCCACTTCAAAGCGCTATTTAAGGCTTGGAGTTTTCGACGATTTCAAGTTCGGCAATTGTGTTTTTCTTGAAAAACCGATCAATTATGCCTCGTAGTAAACAGCGATCATCGTTTGATCAAGTATCTGAGTTCGACAGAGGAAGAATAGTGGCCTACCGAGAATGTGGATTATCTTTCAGGGAAATCGGTAGTCGTGTTGGACGAAACCAAACAACTGTAATGCGGATATGTGACCGCTGGATACAGGAGAATACGACGAAGCGACGTGTTCGATCGCATCCACCTCAGTGCACCACTTCACGTGATGACAGGAACATTGTGACAGTGACGTGACGGATCGCTCAGTCACATCACGAACCATAGCACAGCACATTCAGTCTGTAACTCATCATCCAGTGTCTGCGCGTACCATTCGACGCCGTTTAGAGGAGAGTGGTCTGTCTACAAGACGTCCATTGCTTCGTCTACCCTTGACGCAGAACACGTCTCCGCCGCCAATTGTGAGATGAAAGAACGATGTGGACGGCAGAATGGAATGGAATTGTCTTTACTGACGAGTCACGCTTCTGTCTGCAACACCACGATGGTCGGATTCGAGTCCGGAGACACCGTCGAGAGAGGATGCTGAACAGCTGCGTTATGCACCGCTACACTGGTCCTGCACCGGGTATTATGGTATGGGGCGGTATTGGATATCATTCTCGCACTCCTCTAGTACGCATTTCCCGTACTTTAAACAGCCAGCTCTACATCTCCGAGGTGTTGGAGCCAGTTGTCCTTCCTTACCTTCAGGGTTAGCCCACAGGCATATTTCAACAGGATAATGCGCAACCGCATGGGGCACACATTGCCCAAGGGTTCTTTGTCAATTGCCAGATTGAATTGTTTCCCTGGCGAGCTGGCTTTCCGGATCTTTCACCGATAGAAAACATGTGGTCCATGGTTGCTGAATGATTGACCCAGATTACATCCCAAGCTGCCACACCAGATCAACTTTGGCAACGTGTGGAAGCTGCTTGGTCTGCTGTACCCCAAGAACACATCCAAAGTATCCTTGAATCAATGCCGAGGCGTGTGGCAGCGGTGTTCTCCAACAATGGCGGCTACTCTGGCTACTGATTCTGGAAGGAACCACACTTGACAGACGTCTACAAATTTAATCATTTGATACTTGGTCAATATGTTATCTACTAAATAAATTTTGTTTTGTTATTTCTTGCCTTTCTTGGTGTTGTAATTTGGGTGCCCAGCAGTGTATATTGTTCAAATATGTTAATATTAATGGACTGGTTTATTAATTAGAGTTTTATGATAAAAACATAAATAATGTATATATCTGAGCAACTCACAAAATCTCTTGCATCTTTGTTAAATTATTTAAATTCTATTAACAGTTGCAGAATTCAGTCTTTTGATCATATGTATAATCTGCGAAACGGAAAGAACTGGAACGGAATATTTCTTTAGACTAGAGACTACAAGATCTCATGATGCTAATCAAAAATTTCGTGTTGCATATATGGGCTTAGGTTCGGTTCTTGGATGTTGTTATGTGTATTTTTATGGTTCCATCTCTACGAAAGATGGCATTTAAAATAGTCTACCTGAAAGCTATCCTGAAACTTAATGGCTGAGGGAAAATGCAATATCCTTCTATTCCCTACTCAGTGGTTCTTTTCTTAGAAATTGGAATGAAGATTCTGGTAAACAGGCGAGACAGACCACGAGTGCTTTCCAAAATTAAACATCCTATCAAAACTGGAGTGTTTCCCCGAGTACCAGATTGGCGTTGTAATCGCGTTGCAAATTCCACAATTTTTTGCTAATTTCTGTAACTCTCACATTTCATACTATGTAAATAACAGTGTTAACTAACAAGGAAATAGAATTTTCCAATTCTGTTTCTCCATTTCTGTAAACACGTTCCTGAATTCTTAACAGAAATATTACGAAGAATATATGACAGAAAATTCCTTTCTATTTAATTTTAATGTAAAGGAATAACATTTAATTAAATTGAATAACCATGTACTATTGAATTTTATTATGATGGAATAGCCTTTAATATCGCTATCACGGACACATTGAAGTGTAAAACTTCAGAGAATTCCAATGCCTCGAATTTTCTATAAACCATTTATCAAACCTAAAGCCCACAAGAAAATTTCTAAATCAAATATCTTCCATTCATAGTTTACAAATTAAGAATTAACTTTAATTATGATAAATCTTACCAATTACTAGAAAAAGCGTGTAAATTAAATCTGCAATTCGTAAAATTCAGAAAACAATTAATATGCTTTATTGATATAGTTCTTCCTTCTAACTTCATTTACAAAATCTTCAGCAGCTATAAATATGTTTTCTGATAATTATTTTAGATTTAATTTGTAAACAGCGAAAGTAAAAGTCATTTTGTCACATATAGTTAACAAACTGGCATTAATATACACTGTTTTCAAGAAATTTAAATTTAGAATGCCCAAATGATAGCATAAATTGCGCCTAATTCCGTTATCAGTTATCAACTTGAAACTACTTTCAAAGAAATAAACTTAAAATAAAATATATAATATTAGAAGATAAGGTATAATTTAAAGGGATTCAGCTAATAAATAGCAACCCTAAATGAGATGTATGAAGTTATTGGTTTTTCTTCAAATGTTTAAAATAGGTGCAGCTTATTTTTGATGGAGTATTTTAATATCTTATAATAGCTTCGATATTACAGTACGTTAAACCTTTTCTTGCTGTATTTTAAAAAACTAATATTATGACACTCTCTGAGCTTATAAACAGCAGAATTTGTACTCTGTAGCTTCAAAATACACATGGCAAAGAAAATATTTAAGCAGAGATTTTTAACCAAATCATTTAAAAAGCAATACCTAAAACTAAATCCTCATATAACTGGTACATTTCTGAAGTCAATTAATAATTTCATTGCAGCGAACTTCCTTTTATTTAAGAAAATACTACCAAAATACAAAAATCTAAAGTTCAAATAAACACATGATAATATGAGGGGTGTTTTTAACATATAAACAACTATTAAATTTTCTTTCAAGTTTCACAAAGTGCAGATCAGGAAAATGCAACATATTAGGGCAGCAATCAAAATTCCTTTTACAAATATGAATGTTAAAAAATGGCCAAAAATATTTGTATTTTTAGCAATTTCAGCAATATTTTTAAAAGCAGCACCGTTTCAATCAGATGGTAAATAATATTCGCGAATAAATTGTACCATATAGATATACTGAAAAAAATCATGTAATTTTCTGGAATTTTTAAGTTGTTTTTTCATTGAATTGCCCATGTATTATACTATCCGTAAAAAAAATAACATAACCATTCAACTGGAGAATGCTGTTTCAAAGAAAAAAGGCAAATATTTTGTACAATAAAATAATATAAAGTACAATAATATTGCAATATAAAGTACAATTAATTATAAAGAAGAGTTTTAGGCAAGTATTATTTACAATAAAAAAGTAAAACTTTCAAACTTTTATTGCATTTTACTAGTGTTACCGAATCTTACATAGGTATAAAATAACAAAAGCAGTTTATTTGAATTTAAATCGCTGTAGAAAACTGCAATGATAACTACAAATAAAACGCGCAGAACAATTTCTGATGCGTTTCAGCCATTTAGCCCTGTGAGGCTAAACTGGGAAATTTAAACTGCTTAAAATTATTTAACAAAAGGTTATTTCAAGAATGCTACAATAAAATTTCAACTTGGTAAGGGTAAACTCGTATTTTATAAAATAATAATTTTAGTGTGCTTCGAAAAGTTAATTAATTTGGCTATAACGTGATAAGGGTAGGCTGATCTGAAGAAAGATATTTTACAATTTAAAGCTTATTAATTATGTTCCGCATTTATCCAAATGAATTACAATTTTAACATTTCCATAAGTGCTTTGCATTTGTAAAATTAATTATCCAGGCAGAAATAATTATGTGGGAACATCTCCATGTGCTGCAAAACTGCATGCATATTCCACAACAAATTTACTGTATATTCATATAATATAGTACTCATGGTAGTCCTATTTGCAGGAATATTCACATGATTGGAAATTGCCTGAGAGAGAGAAAATACATTTTACTGATTTATGTAACTGAGATCAATAGTTACGTATTTACAAACTAAAAAAAAAGCTTTCTTGTATCAAACACACCACTGTATTAAAATAAAATAACAAAATCTGCTTAAAATAGAACAGCTCAGTCTTTCATTTAAATAATTTGATCATACAATGGTGTATTGAATTACGTAAAGGATTCTTTGAGTAACATAAGCCACTACGTGGGAAATTAAGGCTCTTTAGTAACGTTTTAACCGCTAGCAATGCATTATTCTAAACCTATCAACAAAATAAGGCACGAATATAAAGCATGTACAGATAACATATCAAAATACATATAATTAAATGAAACACGTTAGAAGTTACAAAACTGATATCACAAATAAAATGTTTTTGCATAATAATTAAAACATTCACTTACTTTATATTAAGAAAAGTAATTATCAGTCTCTTCTTTTAAATTTCGAACATCCTCCGTCTCTTTAGATTGGTTATTGAAGCATATGTACTACATTGCTCGTCCTATGCAAACTTCAGACCATGTTTACTTCAGAATTTCGCGCGCTATGTAAACATCATATATTAAACGTTCAACGATTGATGTTACTTTCGGAAGATAACATATCTATGAACATTTTTTAATGTTACGTGTTAAAAATAACCATAAAAGCATAATAATTAGTTTAAACATAAACGCATAAACTTTTTCTAACATAAAAGGAAAATAATTAGTTTAAACCTGAGGGAGAGTTATTTTATAAAATATATGCATTAAGGATTTATTTAAGAATTGTAAACAAATAAATATTATAAAAAAGAAAAGTACCATTTTTACAATAAAAAATATATTTGCGTACAATAATATCAGATTACGAATGCAATAAAAATATTTCTACAAATATTTTGAAGGTATTCGTCAGGACAAGGAAATAATTGGAGTTAAATTTTTCATTGTCATGGATTTTTACACAAGCGTGTAAATTTAAACTTTAGCTTTTCCTTAAAATATGTACATTTTTAAGCAATTTAAAGTATAATTTGAATCATTTCTTCTAACCCTTAATTTGTTTTAAAGGTTAATTAATTTATTCCGTTCTTTTTCCCCATTTGCAACACAAGAATAAAAACGCTTTTGAAAACTTCACGAAAGGCACCCTTTAATCCCAGAGCTCTCGGATTCTCAACAAGGTAAATTTGTATAGAGATTGTGTAATAATATATCTGTGATTTTGACTTAAAATGTATTATAAAAGATTTAAATTTAAATCTATTTATTAAGGTTCTATATATATATGTTACTAATAAATTCACTTTTTCTTTACAGAGAATCAGATTTGCATTTCCTTCATATTTATGAAACATGATTTTTTGAAATATCTGCAATGTATAAATTAATGACCTACTTTATAATTATTTTGATTTTTAGATATTTTATTGTAATATGTATAACACCAAAATTTTAGCTATCAATTATTTTCAACGAAATTTTAAACAGTAATTTAGCACTTGTTTTTAGTATTAATTTAATTTAATATTTAAATGTATTTACATTAAATTTACTTTTTATTAGATATAGTTACTTTAGATGCATTTTACAATATTTAGATGAAATACCGTAATGAAAAATTACACAATGAAACTTGTGCAGTCTTCTTGAAACCTGAGCGGACTTCTTGAAAGGGCAGATATAGCCTCTTCCCATTTTAAAAGAAACGCTGATAGTCTCTGAAGAAAGCTTAGAACGATCACGTCTAAAAGCCATCACGACGTTTCATCGACATAGACAAACTGCCAAGATTGCGAAAGCAAATGTTTTTGGTGCATTTCGGTCTTCGGTGCGTTGTAAAGACGTCAGAAAACTTACCACGACCCATTGCACCTTTTCGAACCAATCTTTATTATATCATGTGCTACTTGGGTATGGAATTAATTGTTGTATTATTAATGAAAAAATATTTCTTATTTTTAAAAAGCTTCTTCGAATTGTTTTTATTATGCTAAAAATAATTTAAAAAGCATTTAACTAATGATAGTGCTCAGATCATCTATATTACATCATGGAAAATCCAAATCCTGTAAGAGATAAGCATATATAGAAGCTAGGCCGGAGCCTCCGTAGATCCAATGGTAACTGAAATATCGCAGAAACTACCTGAGTAAGAAATAAGCAGCAGAGTATGTACATCGGCATAGAAATTAACGTTTTCAGTGTTCTTTTATATAAACCACAGGTTGCTATAAAAAACTCCTAAAGCGCTTCTTTGAAAAGTCATTTAGTTTCTTAAAATTTTAGATTCATACAATGTTTCAAGAGCGTACTGAAATATTGCTTAAAGAGCTATATAATGCTAGTTCGCTCCGAAAACGCCTCTTATACGAGAAAAAGTAGTATCGATTCAAACTGACTTCAGTTGTATATGGCCTTCTAATTACACGCCTTCATAATGTGTATAAATGAGCTGATGATTGGAATGACCAGGAAAAAAAACTAGGTCAGTTCTTCGTCAAATCGAGATTTGATTTGAAATCTGATAATCGATCAGTACGTATCTTGAGGGAGCTTTGTGGCATAAGGAATGACGCCATTTTTATGCTCAAAATCACTTTGGAGGTGCTTGTGTATATCTTCAGAACGTAATAAGTATAAATGAAGGAATAAGCATGAAATTGAATTAGACGCTATCCAAGAAGGCCTTCTCAAGGCGTTTGGTTATAGAGAATAGCTTCTTAGATTCATTATTACGGCATATGCTACAGCGACTGATAATCTTAACTGTTCGCAGATAGGAGCTGTAGGTGTTGAATTTGACTAACATAGAACAAACTTTGAGGAGAGGGAATCGAGCAAACGGAAAACAATAAAAATGCCCAGGACGTCTTGGCAAGAGTTGCAGCAAGTCAATTGAACACTGGTCTAATAAGGGGTGGTGATACTGCTTACAATGCTTGTTCTATAACCTCATCAATTTATATACATACGACGGTCTCAGCTGTTAGGGAAAATGGCTTTCTATCTTGAAATTAATATACTACCCGCAGAAAGATTTTTGTTATCGTTGGATTAATAGGTATATGGTTACAGAGAAAAGCTCCTCACAATATACTGTTATCATCTTCTAAAGAAGGCTTAAAAATATTCTTATTATGCTAAATTTATGACATTTTTTCTTCTCTAGTTGCTGTTTAATATTGTACCATCTACATAATTTTATCGTGCTTTTTTATTTATTACGCTATTCATTCCCTTGTACCGCGAAATCTAATGTAATATACAAATATCTAATATAATACTATTAAAGAGTCTAAGATGTATAAGCGTTTCTACATTGGCATAATTGTTTACAGATTCGTAGACATCCTTGTACGGAATATTAAATTATAGGCATTTTTTGCCGCATTTCATTTAAATTTATTTCCTCGAATTTCATTAGGGATATATTTTGCATTCAATTTATTTAGTACTCACTTCGCGACAAAGCAAAAATACATAAAACCTCAAGTCATCTTTCTTAAAAATTGAAAATATAGAAAAATGTAAAATACCAAATACAGTTAAAACTATTTAAAAAATCTGATGCGTACATTACGTGACTTCCTTGTGCAAAATATTAAATTATACGCATATTTTCTGCTTTTCATTTATACTTATTTCCTCGAATTTCATTAGAGATATATTTCTCTTTCAATTAATTCAATTCTCACTCCGCGGTTAAACCAAAATACATAAAAACTCAAAATATCTTCACTAAAATTAGAAAGATATAGAAAAACATAAAACACCAAATAATAAACAATTAAAGCAACTAAAAAAACAATTTTCTCTTCAAAAACAATCGGCCATCAAGCAAGAAGGTAGATTTTTCGGTGCAAAATGCTAAAAGATTCCTTTTGGTCCGACACGGCGAAAAGACCTTGAAGGTGCAGAAAGATTTAATTAAGCGTTCTGCTAAATTTCAAATTAATCAAATATGGCTGCTATGGTAAAAAATTACACTATCCGCCCTTGAACAGTTCTTAAATTGTTGCTCATTCTACAACAATTGTATGCAAATTAACTAAAGACATAAAAACCTTAACCAGAAGATAATGACAACATAATTCAACCATTTTTATGGTAAAAAACACGCAAATTACCAATAAGAATAAAACAATTTGGGCTCACTGAGCCGAGTAATAGAGTGGGTATATAGTATATATACGTTTGGTGCAGCTGATTGCAACCAAAGAGAAAGCAGCGCAACTACATGTTATAGCAGCCCTATACTCAAATTTTAAACGTTCTGAGGGTATTCGGTTTTGAGTTTTGCAAGATATATACATACATACGTACCTACGTATGTACATACGCCACGAACAAATCTCTTCTGAATCCATTTAAAATCAGTTTTATAATTCGTTTGGGGAAAAATAGGTCTTTATTCTGTCCTTACGTACAGATGTCATCCAAAAGCATTGTTAAATTGCATTCGATAGCGGTCAAAATGGATATTTTAGTTGAAATATGATACCCTGAATTTTTAATGATTACAATGCTTCCTTTACTTCGTACAAGGAAGTAATAACGGAAAAAATGTCTTTTATGCTTTCTTATTCATATTAGTAACTATTTTAATGCATTTTGTCCATATGAATAATATGTTAGTTTCAGCAATATTCGTTGAATTTCCTTACAAAATCTACCTCTTACTACTTTGCTTATTTTAAGCAGTATGCAAGTGTAATCTTGCAATCAAGTCACGATTAGACTTCTATTTAATAAGTAGGTCGTTCAAAATATTTAATGCAATCTATTATTTTATAAGATTTAGTTTTCACTTGTCATACAAAATTGTAAGCCACGCTTGCTTTTCTTAAACTTCTTTTATTTCGCGCAAAACTACAAGCAGTGATGCAGTATGCAAGCAATGATTTTGAGATGTTCCTACTATTCAGGAAAAATTATTACAAGAAATTCAATTCTAGAAATATGAATAATACATAAATAATAAATAATGGTAGAAATCTATTCCAGAAATCTAAGTTTAATGTTTATAACATGCTAATATTAGTCATATTATAATACTTATCTTAAGAATCTTGCATTTGATCTTCTTTCTCTTAACATCCCCTCGATGTATTTTTTCTGCATTAGCGTCTCATATAAATTCCAATTCCAGTAGTTTCTGAAGACTTCGTTTTTTTCGTTTACCAGCAAAATGTGAAAAATGATAGAATTTTTATTTTTTACGTATGCATATGATGCAAATCATGGAACTTTCAGAAGGAATATCGTTAACAGTCTCTCTCTAAATATCTCTATAAAACTTTTCTTACTTCCATTTAAGTAAAAAATCCGAATCAACCTTACACAAGAAAATCTGTTTTAATACGAATTCTACGTGCGCAATAATCCGTATAAGCTATTATATGAAAAAATGGAATTATTTCCTTTTTTCCGCGAACTATTAATTAGCTATCACAATTTATTTTATTAGTATTAAACTATGCAAGATATATTATAAGGTATCTCTCCCTCCTTCGTAGTGTAGTGGTCAGCACGCTGGGCGCGTATTCCAGAGGTCCGTGGTTCTAGTCCCGGCGAAGGCGTTGCTCATTTTACAATACTCCTGCTTCAAAAATACCTAATTATTCTACAATATCATTAGTTTTAATAACTTAGCTGATAACGTTACTGTGACCATCAGCCAAATTGGAGATAATGATAATCTGGACAAATGCAGATTTGAAATTTTTTCTCAATTCTCATTTAGAGCAATTAAGAGAGAATATTTTACTTCGAGTAAACGAAGAGCTTGAATATGAAGAAAAACAGAGTTTAAAGCAATAATAATATAAATAGAACTGGGAAGAGTTATGATTAGTAAGCTGGTTACAAAACGAAACTTGAATTAATTTTCAGTCATATTTCCGCCGTTGCCTGAGCAGCTGGTTTATTGGGTAAGGTGTTCGTCAGCCTGTTTGTTCTTGTTAGTGGAATAAACAAATTTAAGCTTAATGTTATGACAACCGGGATGTGAAAATCGAAGGTGAGGAATACTAAAAGAAGGATCGGAATAAGTACAAAAAGTGCATGGTAGGGGCATTGCTATTAAGACTAATGTCAGTAGATAGACAATGTTATGCTCGAAGTCAAATCGTTTGTTCACTGATTGGAAAACCACATACGAAATGCATTTGCACAGTATTAGTGGAAACGGGCTTTGCAAGTCATGGGCGTCACCACGCTGGTTGATCTTGCTCGAGAAGAGCAAAGTTTGTAGTATTGACCTTGGTTCAGGCTATGTGTAAAGTGCTCAGCATGGCTTATAAGGTTTCTCCTTCAATCTCTTGACTCTTTTCGTTAGCATAAACTGTGAAACCTTATGTGGAGGACAGTGAGCAGATCTAGGCTATGTCCTTTAGTGTTGAAGAACTACAAAGTCAGAAGGAGGGTTTAAAAAGTGACCCTTTAATTCAAATATTTACAACTCTTCCAATTGAGAGTAAGCCACTACTTGGGCTGAACTAAAATAATATTAAACTAAAGTGTGTTAACAAATTCAATTCCTAACTTAATTCTAAATAGGACGGCGAGGGAAGCTTAACTCTTAGTGAAATGCAATTATGCGAATTTCACTAGAAAACACTGGTAATTGCAAATTGCCTATGAAGGCGAACTTTCAGTAGACAGAGGAAATCTTTGCGCGCACAGCCTTACGGCGATAAATCCAAGGCTCTGTCTTTCCCTTCGTTAACTCCTGCCTTTTAACTGCTAACAGATATATGCGATTTGCATAAATATCTCACTCGCGCTAAATTCGGGCAGCAACTGAAACTTTGAGATATCGATAGGAAAGTTCAAACTAAAAATAATTTGGTTAATTAAAATAATGAATGCTACAGGCTTATCTTGAGAACAGATAAATTCCTGTTATCTGCAAGGAGTCACTAACTAATGGAAACGTTATATCGCAAGCGTCATATCGTCAGTGGCTATATCTCACACAGTTAAATGTATATACAGTTATACAATTAAATTAAAGAACGAAAATGCTGTAAATTCTAAATTACAATACACTTTGCAAATCTGAATTATGTCATATTTTTCTACTAATGAAACACCTACTAATTAAACTACCATATTATAAGTATTCTTCCCTATTACAGTACACGCTTTTGGCATAGTACACAGATGTAAAAATGCATGCAGATGCATATTTCAGTTACAATATGGAAATACTAATGCAAATTACATCGTTTTGTATAAGTTTTCAGCTTTAGATGCACAGATTACGCACTGTTACTAATTGCATGCATAGAAATTAAATGCTGATGCTATGGGTTTAAAAATATACCTCCACTATTATATAGATAAACTTGAATACAATACGCTAAGAAACAGAATGAAGTAATTGCATTTATTTGCACAATATACAATTGTACATGATATTTAACCAGTGTAAAAGCATGTGATTACTGTCTGCAGTATTCTTTAATACTGTGTTATTGGAAAAACCTATGTAAAATTACTAAATCTGCACTGCTGATAAAGCAGCGTCTAGAGAAAGAGAAACTGGTTTGAATCAATAAATTAATTAAATCTCCTAGTGATAGAGGGAGTCTAAGAAGTATCTTACTGCAATATATATCAAGCCTGTCTTTATAATCATTAACTGGCTAATAACATAACAATTCTCAGATGTCAGCTTCGGTGATGGTAGTCAGAGGTCAGATACATGGTGATCGGTGTCATTATTCCCGCTACATACTCAAATACTACATTGCATCAAACCAAACCAACTAAGATAGCTCTAAAGCTCATTTACAATGAAGAACTAAATGAGCTCTGGAATGTTAGCTCTTGACAGCTAAGTTAACTACTTGTTTTTTTTGTTTCTCTGCTTTTTCATGTAACGTGTCGTGGATAGTTAGTTTAGCTTAGAAAGTCCTCTATGAAAGCATCTCTTTCCTTAAGCACATAACCATCGTAAACTTTGTCTTAATCGATTAAGAAAACGTTGCTGTCTATAAGCATATCTTTAAGGTTTTACAAATGATCACCATATAAAAAAATCTGATGTACACTGTTGTGCAAAACTTAAGCAACAGCAGGGTTTTTGCCATAACTCCACGAGAAATCAACTGAGAGACATGAAATTCAGAAATGAAGGAGAGTATTATATACGTAAAGCATGAAGAAAGCATCGGAGCTGAAAAAGGAATACAATGCATGCAGTATGGAATCAAACAGAAACAAGCTTTATTGAAAGCATAGTATCGTGACTCATGATTGTCTATCCAAGAGGAAGAACAACAAGCAGATGTTCCTTAATATGGATATGCCCTCCCCTCACTACAATGGTTGCTTCGCACCGTTTCCGCATACTCAGAACCAGCTGGTGCAACATTTCTTGCGGTAGGAGTGTCCATTCCTCAATCAGCATCTGTTTGAGTTGTTGGATGTTCTCCCGAGGATGTAAGCGTGCAGCAATGCGTCTCTCCAAAGCATCCCACACATGTTCGATGGGATTTAAATCTGGGGAGTACGCTGGCCAATCCATTCGAGTGATATCTTCACTTTCCAGTAGCTCCTCAACAGCAAGAGTCCGATGTGGCCATGCATTGTCATCCATAAAAATTAAGTCTGGGCCAATGGCACCTCGGAACAGACGCACATGGGGAAGGAGTACCTCCTCACAATAGCGATTCCCGGTTACAGACTCTCTGTCGAAAACGTGGAGCTCAGTTCCCCCGTTCAACATAATGCCTCCCCAGACAAGAACTCCAGGACCACCGTTACGGTATCTTTCCTTGATGTTATTGGGATAAAAGCGGGTGCTGTCCTCTCTCTAAATCAAAACGCGTTGAGAATCGCTTCTAGTACTGAACCGACTCTCATCCGTAAAGAGGACATGACTCCATTGATCAGTTGTCCAGTTTTTGTGCTCTCTGCACCACTATAAACGGTGGCGTCGGTGGCCAACTTTCAACGGGAGGCAGCGTTCGGGACGGCGGGGAATAGGTCCCCTTTGTGAAGGAAGGCGTCTGGCCACAGTAAACCGCGACACTTGTCGCCCCATTGCTGTACAAAGTTGCTGAGCAATGGCGCTTGCTGACTGCTGTCGACCTCTTTTCGCCTGTAGGACGATATATCGGTCATCCTCTGCAGATGTCGTCCTCGGGCGGCCACCACCAACCTTCCTAACAGCTGTACCTGTGGTTTGGAACGCTTTTCAAGCGCGCGAAATGACACTTTTGTTGATTCCGAACTCTGCAGCTACACTGGTGACAGTACGCCCCTCCTCCAGCTTTCCGATCATTCTTCCACGTGTGAAGTCGTCCATGTGATTTCTTCTAGCCATATCTCACGAACTGACTCACTGGCACTTGCAGCGAATATGTTGAATTGCGTCTCCGTCCTTCCTTTTATTCTACTGTTGAGCTGCGCGCGCCGACATCACGCGTTTTGTGTACGCTCACGGCACCTCTGACGTTTCGTTCCTGATATTTGCATACGAATGACGTTTCTACTGACTTACGTGTTCATTGTACTGATCTCCAGACCTCGTTTTCTGCAATTTCATGGCTATCTGCTAAAAGTTTCATTGTTGCTTAAGTTTTGCACACCAGTGTACTTCCTTGTATGGAATATTAAATTATACGCAATTTTCCTGCATTTCTTTTAAACATATTGAATTAACAGTTAACGAATTTAGAATTAAATCTACTTCGTCGACAGCTCATAAACAACAACAGAATAAATGCATTCTTTAAAGTTCATTATATTTATTTACCATAGCCACACTTCGACTCTAAACAGGGCCGCTTACCTAAAGCGCATGCGCTACTAATTAATTCAGTTCTCACTTCGCGATAAGGCAAAAATACGTAAAAGTTCAAAATATTTTCATTAAAAATTGAAAGTTACAGAAAAACATAAAACACCAAGTACAGTTAAAACAATTAAAAAAACAGTTTTTTTCAATTAAACTACGATTTGTACCCAAAAACCAACTAATAACTTGAACTAATAATTTCAGAATGAATCAAGCATAATTTAATTCGCAATAATAAAAGTAGACGTTACTTTGTTGCGAAGCTTAGTTTCTGGAGATTGGCAACAAATCCACTATTCTGCTAAGATTCAAATGTAAACAAATATGTCCGCTATCATAACCAAAAATTAGGCTTAGCCGCACTTAAAAAACTTTTAAATTGTTGATAATTCCACAATTAGTGCATGTAGTTTAACTAAGGGTATAAAACTCTTAACCGTAGTTTAACTAAGGGCATAAAACTCATAAGAACAACATAATTCAATCATTTTTTAAATAAAAAATTCACAGTTTACGAACTTATAAGAATAAAGAAACTGAGCTCACTGAGCCGAATAACAGAGTGTGTATATAAAATATATATATATATATGCATATATTTATACACTTTTGGTGCTGCTGATTGCAACCAAAATGCGAGGTGAAAATCTACATGTTATAGCAGCCCTATATACAAAATTTCAACGTTCTGAGGCTCCTCGTTTTTGAGTTATGCGAGATTCATACATACATACATACGTACGTACGCACGGACGCCACGAAAAAAACTCTTCAGAGTCCATTTTAAATCAGTTTTATAATTATTTTGGAGGAAAAGAGACTTTTATTCTGTCCTCACTTACGGATGTCACTCAAATACATCGTTAAATTGCATTCGATAGCGGTCAAAATAGTTATTTTTGTTGAAATATGGTAACCGAAGTTTTTCGCGATTACAATACTTCCTTTTTACTTTGTACAATGAAATAATAAGGGGAAAACGTAATAACACAAGGTGTTATTAAAAGAAGGAGACTATTTACTTCTTTCAATAACTGTTATTTAAAACTGCAGATCAGTTTTATCATAACAGTATTTTTATCATAACAGACTTTAAATTAGATAAGTCTCGCCTTATCTAATTAAAAAAAAACTAAACTTCGCTTATCAAACATTTTATTTGAGCATCTTTCGTTGTACAACAAACGGATAATTAGTTTGGTGTCACTTATGTTGTATCTGCGTGAAACTTACCCAATGCGCTGCTGCAATAAATCGCTCTCAAATTACTCTTAAAGAGATGGATAAAAGTGGCACTCACGAAACACGCTGCAATAAATTTTGTAAATGTGAAGTGGGCACCAGAAAATAGTGCGAGCTCATATAACTAAATATATATACATATATATGTAATACAGGTCATCTTTAACTTGACACAATAGGAGCATGCGTTTTGCTCTCCTTAAGACATTGAAAATTATCCATGTTCTTCTACTTCCGCTGTTGCAATTTCTTAGAACCTGTTCGTAATTTTTTACCATAGGTCTGTGATTTACTTTCTGTGAATGAACCAGTATCTCCAAGCGATATCACTGTAAAAGAACGAAGCTATTCAGCACTGGAAATAAAGAATTTATTCCCGATTTCGAAATGTCGTTATTAGAATCAGATACATTGAACAATCACTACAGCCCATAGGCCATAGATCGACCACAATAGGTTTGTTGCACTCGTTTAATTTTAGATTGTGGGCATTTATTGATGGGTTTTCTTATATTGATAACAATGAGGCGTGTTATAGCTATCTGTATAAGCAATTGACACTTTAAGCTGAGGATTCATAAAAGAAACTTGTTCCTCTTCACATTTGATTTCATATAAATAATATTCTAAATTAAAATTGGCGCCTAAGTATTAAAAATACATATTTGTTGAGAATGAACAAAATATATATTACATCATAATAGATAGGTACAAGAACAAGTTGTTGCAATCTAGAAAACAAGAAATGAATTTTTCAGTGCAAAAAAACTTGTACTGAATATTTTATAAAACATATTTCCTGATATATATTGAAACAGATCGGGAAAATTCTTCTTCCTTTAGTTACAATACTTATTGGAAAACTCTCTTTATTTAACTACTATTTATTCACACTCACATTATTGAGTACTGTTTTAGAACTACCATCATGTCCTTAAACAAGTTTTTAACTTCATCTAAAATAAACTGGAGGATATAAACAAATGTGCATCCTAAATAAATTTAATAATTTTAAGTAGTATATGATAACTATAAATAAATATATGAGCTTTCAGTAACAAAAATAAATAAAATCGAAAATATTATGCATTCTAAATGCAGAGGTCTTGAAAACGTGTACGTATGTAAATCAAAATCGCCCCACATATATTCTACATATTTACTTAGAACGCAAGTGACATATAAGTCAAAAAATAACTGTTTTAAGCAACAATTTAAGAAGCTTTCAGTTGTAACTTTACATTTTTATCTATTAAATTTAGCTTTTGAAAATAGATATTTTTGAAGTTTGTGCATCCACGAAGAACTTTTTAATTTGCTCAGCTGCAGATAATTAAACACGTTATTTTTAAGCTATATTATTCGTAGAAAACGACTGTCACTTGAAAAATCGTTGTTTTAATGTTAACGCATTTAGTTAAAAATTTACATTCCGTTTTACAGAACACTTCAGTAATATCGAAAAATACGATACTTCGAGACACATTACAACCAGAAAGTGCTGTACATTTATTGTTTCTGCATTTCATCACAAAGTTCGAAAATAACGCTTTGTAGACATATTCATCTTTATCTGATTTACAGCCCTTAGAGGAAGCACACCAAATTCTTGCTATTTCTTCCGGATCCTGTTTGTAGATAAATCTATGAACGTAAATAGAACTCAAAATTCCTCAATTCATAGATTCCTGAAATTTTAGCTGAAAACTCCTTTCATGAAATCCCTAAGTAGAAAATACTTTGGTTTTCGTCGTAATTTAAAACATATTACCGATTCGATTCAACACATACATGCGCAGCAGAATAAAAATTCAGAAATCTTACCAAACGCGAAATAAATTCCAAAAGTTACGTCAGGAACATCATGCCCAGATGAGAATGAATCCAATAAGGAAACCCAATGCGTACGTGCTGCAGATACAAAAAATCTCTAACATGAAAAAATATTTATAACAAAAATAACCAAGAGCGGAAAGAAGAGATACTTTATCTAAAACATACAAAGGAAAAAATATTTTGTTTCTTTTAGTGCTAGGGTGACGTTAAGGTACAATGTTTCATCCAAGAATAGGCCTGGTGGGATTAGACGAAAACATTTTCTAAGAGTAGAATAAAGGAGAAATCGGTGTGTGTTACATGATGCGATAGAGGAAAATAGGTTTAAGCTCGACCGAGAAGCATTGTATGGTACTGGACTTTTTATTATTCGTATAAAGATTAATGGTTTTTCGATTTGGCTATGGATGTTAGAATCATACTTGATATGTTTGCAACATATCCGGGGTTTTAGTTTCCAACAAAGATTTATCGCTTCTCTAATTGCAAATCTGTCTAAGGAATATTTTTTCAGTTTTTTTTTTTTGTTTTGTTTTTTGTAAAGAATTTGTAATACTTTGTGAAATAGTAAGAATTACATCTGAATGCAGGCACACATTTTCGAACTGAAAGTAGAGCAAGAAATCATATAATATCGAGGTATTCGCGGTTACCGAGTAAATCTGAGGTGAATATGGAAAAGGATAATGAAGTATCTTTGCATATTCTCTATGGTGACTACCGTTAAGATCAATTATAATATGATAAGATGTTTCGCTATATAGTCTACTTAAAAAAACATGTGTATTTGTCTTCGAACTCTGTATGCAAACGTAACATTTTCTCTTCAAGTGATGTTGAGCCTTCTAAATTTAACGATAAGACTGTATCCAGGCAGTTTGCGGGTGTTTCATAGCGTCGGTGAACTCACTCAGGATGCCTGTGCATATTGTTACGCTTTTTTATGTGACGCTATGTAGCGCTGTTGAGAAATGGAACACAACATGCATTTCTCGAGGTGCCTGAGATAATAGAAGCATGAAATAAACATTAAATCGTCAGATTCGTAAGCAAATTCGAAATCGTGCTAGCCTGTTTTGGGGATGACCTTATTCCACAAAAATATAGTCCCGTTTATTCTACTTAGCTGTCTTTAGTTGTTGGTGCTTTAAGGAAGAACGTTCCTTTTAACAGTTTCAAAGTCAAAACTTGTGTAGAAGAAACTAACAATTAGCATTACTGTATTTAGATAGATATTTTGAGAGTTATTTCATCCACAAAAGTAACTTAAAAATCATATGGGATGAAATACATAAAAGTTAAGATTGCTTTAAATAAAATAATAATATGGTACATATATATCTTAAATAAATGGAAGTAATATGTGTAATGAAATGTTAGTGTTTTAAACTCAGAAATACGGGCAACACATTGTTAGAATTAATGGCAAAGCCGGTAACAGTGGTGCGTTCTGCTGAATTTCCAAGATGTAATAGGAAATGCGAAAGACTATAGAATGTCGGAGAGAGAAGATTGTCATTCGTATTCATCAGGTCGAAAACCTTTATACAGTTTCTGCGTCTACCTGCCCCAGTATCTAAATCTGAAATTTCGCGTCTGTTCTAGCTGATGTGAATAAGTTGAAATACGGAAACAGGTTTGTTTATATAATCTGACAAATTTATTTTAGTTCACAATTCTCTACATTTCGCAAAATTGACGTAAGTCTGCGTGACGTAATCTGAAATTAAATTCAGACGTTTCTTAACCATTGTATAACACAAACGCTGAACGAATATTTTTGCTTTTCACGGCTTTTCCTAGAACGTGAAGGTAGTTTTGAAATTTCTTTGCTAGAATACAGCAATGTTCGGTAAAATAATATAATTCTTCTGTAAACTTGGTGCGACGTAAAGGAATTTTACTTAAAAAGTATATTTATACATAAAATGCTGTGCTTCCAATACAGTTCAAAACCTAGATTAGTTTCATTAAAAAGATTAGTTTCATTCATATGTAATAGAAACATTCTTTAGAGAAAAGAACGCTATTGACGTAGTACCCGGTCATTTACACGTCAGCCCTAAATGGTCAATTTTCGATTATTCTATCTATAAAATTCTTCCAGAAAGTTCTGTACTCCGTTGAGTTTTCTCAAAACTGTTCATATATTTTCAATAGTTCTGAACATACATAATTTGTTACTAATAAATCCTTCAGCAGATATGATCTAGGAAATCATGGCATGGTATATTAGTGCTATGTGGGGAACATGACCTGACATGTCTACTAGTTGAACTACTCAACTTGTTTAATTTTGGAACATTAATTGGAATGCGTACTGCTGTAAAATCTATTAAGCTTTTCAGAGCAGGAAACACGAAAAGTTGCCATACCTTTGACTAGGTTTGAACTCCGGATCTTCTGATAGCTGGCCAGGCATTCTCCTAGTTGCACCACCAGAACGCGTTATAGAAAAGAAAAAAATTCCTTATATTGTGACTCTAATAATTTTTATCAAATTATGCTGAGAAAAAAGCTTCAAGAGATTTGATTATGTACATTATTTACTGAATTTCATTCGTAACTCCTTAACATGCACAGAAGTGTAACATTAAATTAGCAAGAATTCAGTCAAAAACTGAATTCATGAATCAATCCATCCCTAACACAAGATTGCCGCTTTTTTAATTTTATAAGTAGGGGTAATTTTATAAAATGTATTCTTAAATTTCAAATTTTAATTCTTTTTAAATTTTGTAGTTCTTAAAGTACAATACCCTCACTTATTAAACTCAAACTCAACTGCTTATTACTGTCGGAATCCAAGGAACCAAAACAAATCCAGATTAATCAACAGAAAATCTTTCGTTTATTGCACTCATCTCCGCCGCTTTTTAAACTCATAGTTGCAAAAGAGTGAGTCTTCAGTACCAGAATATCTTTACTTGTACTCGTCAAACCTTTTTTAGTTCAGCTATTTAATGTACTGTGAACCGCGGATAATTTCTTGGGTGCTTGTTAGGTGATGTTAAAATGCCAAGCAAAAGACTTAAGCCACAAATTCTAGCATTCTCCCTTTAATTTTAGAGTATTACAAAGGTTTTCAAGTTTCATTTCAGAACAAATGCTCAGAAAATCATGAACAAAACTGAGTTTTATGAAAATGCAAGCATTTCGAGAGATGCAACTAAGTTGATTGTAACTGCTATAAGCCATAAGTATTTTAATCAGTGCAGAGGCTAATCCCTTGAAGTCAGTTAAAAATTGAAATTGGAAAATGTGGCTTTTATGAGGAAAAAGCGGCAGGGGAATTGTAATCTATAGATAATGTTTCAAATAAAATGAGTTAGCTAAGTTTGTAGAAACATTAGGTTATTTCGAAGCAGGAGACATGAAAAATTAGCAACGCCTTCGCCGGGAATCGAACCACGGACCTCTCCGTTACGCGTCGAGCATGCAGACCACTACACCACGAAGGCGTGCGAAGAAGGCGAGAGAAATACCTTACAAGTTGTGAGGATTCATTTTTAGAATATGTGTCAATTCACAACAATATTGAGACAATATGTGTAAAAAACTTACTATGAAAGTGTTAAACAAACAGCAGAAACTGGCAATAAAATTTATTCAGAAAATGTGATGGCATACCGTCATCAATGAAATCCAGAAAAGCACTAAAAATTCTTAAAAAAATTCTTGAAGTGAAAGGTGATGATCAAAAAAATTATCAGCAGTTTATGCGAAATTTAGAATTCAGTTGAAAAACTGTTGTTGAACAGCATGAAACAAACACATATAAAATAGTTGCTTGTAAAAAATAAAACCACAGTTATAAATGTATATTTTACAAACAAATTTAAAATGAATGTAAAATCTACGTAAATAGTTTACTTTTTTATTAATTTTAAATTATTATTTTTAGGATTAATCAGTAAATTATTTATTATTTTTTATTTTACTTGAAAAGTTTAAAATTGGTGTCACTATTTTCAATGCATAAACCAACGTTTGTTAAAATCAGCCGCTTAATAAACAGAGATCGTTTAGAATGGGAGTGATTTTAATTAACTGAGGGTACTGTAATCTCTTATGATAATCATTTTAGCGGATACCTTTCAATTAATCATTGCATTTCATTTCCTTATTCATTCTTATGGTTGTAATTAGTTATCACGTTCAGCTAGGAAGTGAAAAATCTGGGGCTCTGATCCCAGCGATGTAATTGCTTCTTTTGCATGCTTCCTCATCCAAAATCTTTAAAAATTCCTTACACAGACAAGAAAACAAAGTGGAATATCGGAGTAGATCTCAAATTTGGTTCACTAGGCATCTTGCCTCTCCTCAAACATCCTTTAAATGGGGGAGAATGGAAAGAATTATCGCATTCTCTTCGTACTCTTGGCGCACATGTGGTTAGCACTTCGAGCTAGAAAATAGAAGATCCGCGGTTCGAATGCGACTGATTTTCATGCTTCTAGGTTCGAAAACTCTGATAATCTTCACAACTTCACTTTGCATGGTATTTTTATTTCACTTTCATAATGAATTTAAATAACGAATCAAATCTGATTTTGAAAATTTACCAGCAAACTCTTGATTATTAAATCATAGACATCTAAAAGTAACATGAAAAGCTGTTTGTAAGGAATTCGTTTGTCATTAAGATAAGCGTTGGTGCCCTTGTAGGAGAGAGTACAATTTTGCTCTGTTCCATCCCAGTTTTAAGGAAAACAACCAGTAGGACGGAAATAGTGGTCTCCCATCCCTCTTCCACCACTAAGCCTCTCGACAGGACATTCTCCTCGTAGTGTTTTTCAAGGTCCGTCATGCCAAAAAGACATTATATACTTTCAATTACCCAACACTTTTCCGGATTCCATCCGAACCCAACGATATGGAAACCAGTATCATTAACCACTATACCCGATCGGGGAAATACTATTTATGTGTAAATATGAAATTAAAATTTTTGTTCATTCTAATATTTTCGTTATAAAATAATAAGTCTTTACGTAAGCAGGATAATGGAAGTATTAGATTTGTTAAAATTTCGGAGATGAAATAATTTTCGGATCCCACCAGTACTGTCAAAGGTATAACCCGTACTAAAAGATTTAAAGAAACAATAAGCTGTAGTCTTATATAATAAGCTATTTTTAAAAAGAATCTTTATCTGTACGACCTTTAAAACGACTAGTCTGCACGAGTTTGCGCTAAATGTTTCTCTATTTTCTAAACATTGTTTTCTTCGTTGTCCCAGTATTTGAAAAAGGAAATTAGAGAACATGCAATCTGTATTACTTGTAGATTGGTATTTAATTTTCTTCCACCGCAGGAACTGCCTATTATATATTAGTCTAAATTTCACTTGAATGAGCAATGCCAGTGAACTAATCCAGAATCTTGACAGCCGTAAACTCGAAACGATTTCTATGGCTGAAGATTATATCAGCGTAGACCGCCTGTGGCATTATCAAAACATAGACTGCCTACCACATAGACCCATAAACATTTTAAAACTTCAGATTGCTTCAGATATAATCACAATCAAATTATAGTTAGTAACACTACAATCTAAGAACAGAACAATTATTGCAAATAACGTGGAATTTTCTTTGACTTCCCGTAAAAGTTCGCATTATGTATTCTTCATGAAGCGTTAAGTTTATAGCTGTACGAAAGGAAGCCTCTGCACAATTTTTGATGTCAAAATACTAATAAGTGAAAGGAATTCATGAAATAAACTAAATCGCCGTATAATCTCAGTCATCCATAACACGTTGCGGAGAAATGAAACATATTCTGCATTGCAGGTGGCAGGTAATAGATGTCAATATCAAATATAGCGAAAGCGAAATCTGCACATACGTACAGGGAAATCTTTTGAGTGTTGCATCTCTGCATCAATCATTTTAGGTTCCTTCTGCAATGAAATTTCATGCTGAAAATATATTTGGGTTTAGAAGTGTTAAATGTTTATTGAAACTGTTTAGCTAGAGAATAACACCATAAAGACTACAAAAGACACTTAATAGACACTTAATAAACAATAGAAAATTGTAAAAATTGACAGCAGATATACTTCTAAACATCTGTGAATAAACGTTTCGACAGAAAATTTATTCATTCTTCCTCTACTGACAAAAAGGCGCCATTAATTGTGGGAAAAGAAAATATTTCACAATAGAATGTATTTGTCTCTCAAATTTATAAATATTTATTTATTGCTTTCACATTTTACGGCAGAGAAAAAGTAAATTCCTTTTCTTTCAAGAAATATATCCAGGCTTTTTGACGAGTTTGTTTTCATTTGCTATCATGTATTCGAAACAGAAATCATTAAAAGGGGGTTACTTTATTTTCCATTTTATTGATAATTATTGATAATTCTGTTTCACTAACTCCCGCATTCAAACACTGTAATTTTTTCATTCAAATGGTTTACTCGATAATGCAAATCTTTGTGTTTCTGTGCCTTTATATAAATATCCTGTAACGTTTCATTTATCATATTCTCTGTCTTTGCCAAGTGTATCGTAAAATGCTGCTTCATACAAATGCATTTCTTTTTAACTTTTGGATTTCATTACTATGCCATCAGACAGTTTCAGTTTCAAAACTAACTACTAATTAGTCACTACAATTGATAACCAAATTATTCTTTGGTAAAAATTACAGAAACAGATTAGAGACTTCCTAAAGATAAATTTGCAAGTAACGTGCCTCAGATTTCAACGCTATCAGTCATAACGTTTAGCCCAGTCCTCTGAAATCTTGGTACCGCGTTTCCGAAAGAGACTGTAATAAATCTTCAACATTCTTGTATTTCAAACAATATATTATATATATGTATTATACATATATGCAATAGCACGTTTTAAGAATGAATAGATAAATTCCAAATGTACATACCAACTGCATGCATCTACATACCATGTATCAGGGTAAATAGCCTTATTATCAAATCCCATAACGTTCAGACTACGTTCTCAAATCAGTCGCATGTATTCAGTCAAAATATTCCTTTTATCGCCTTAAAAAGTTTAAAAACTAGTTTTCCTTTTTAAGGATTTTAAGGTTGAACATTGCTCCAGAACATTCTATCCGTTTAATTTGCTCTTTTTCTTGTGTAACATGATGTAAAGAACAAAGAACGTACTTATTTATTTCAATGATTATGATTGATATCTTACCGCGTTTACTCTCCTAAGTGGCAATGATTGCTTTTATCCAATCATGAGACTCTTTATCACATGATGTACACTGCGAAAAAGGGACAGTTCTATATCTCCTGTTCTACTTGGCCGATTAACGAAATTCAAATTGCGTTTTAATGTGTCGAAAGCGCCACTTATGATATACGTATATTAGATTCATATATAGCATTGTTTGTTTATAGGTATTTTGGCACAAAGTCGGAGTTTTCGTGAACTCACATGCCAATTGTTTTCCATATTTCAATTCTATGACTCAAATTATGCCTAAATGTTAAATTTTGTAAAATTTGGAGCGAAATTTATGGAGAAATTCAAAACTTTATCTTGGCATATATTTTTTTCAGTTTTCGCCAAGAATAATTTGCTTAGCAAACTTCTAAATTTATAGCAACCTATTTTCTTTTTCCTTTTTTCATTGCAGACGAGTGGGGAAAGAAGTCGTCTTTCATAGTTTCAAATGATTTCAAAGAAGTGCGTAAACCGCATTTGCTATTATTATCGCTCAAAACCAAGACGCCAAATTCCAAAACGCTCCAGTATGTAAATTCGTGTATATCTTAGAAAATTTTGAATGAAAAACTTCCTAAAAAAGTCATTTTAATTGTGTAATTTTTTTTTCAAGTGTGCCTAGAAATACATCTATTTTAAGAAAATGCTAAAACTTTTATAGGTTATAATACGAAAGATTTTCCCAAAAATTTATAAAAAATATTTAAAAATACAAATTTAAAAAATAAATCATAAAAGTGGGCGAATTGTGTTTGGATTAAGCCTCAATTTCGAATTTTGGAAGAAGGAATCAAGTAAGTTTAATCAAAAACAGAGATTAATAAATATGTATCAAATTCAATTAAAATTGATGAGCTGAAATTTTGAGAGCTAATCTTTTAAAAACTACTCGTGCGATTTTTATACAACTTAGCAGTTTGGCTTAATTTGAGTCGTAGAATCGAAATATGGAAAAAAAATGGCATGTCATATCAGAAAAAGTCCGATTTTGTGTCAAAGTACCTATGTTAGAACAATGCTATATATAAATTTAATAAGCCTAAGTCGCGCTTTCGAGACATGAAAAAAACAGTTGAATTTCGTCAATCGGCCTAGTAGAATGGGAGATAGATCCTCCTTTTTTTTCACAGTGTACATTACCTTACTATTTAAAATAATTTGTTTCTTACTTCCTTAAATGATCCAAATATGCTAAAACAAGACTATAATAACTTATTGAACTCGTTTAGCAAAACTACGAGTGTTTAAATACATTTCTTCATAAGTAATTCCAAGGTCCAGGCCATTCAGAGGGTTAAATACTTAAGAAATATTTTGATCATGTGACATAAAATATGCTGACTGTGGGATAAAGATGCTTTTAATAAGATATATTATTACATCATAAATTATTTAAAGTATTTTCAACATTTGTATATGTCCTGTTCTAAATCACCGCTATATCATTCAATAACTTTTGTACGAAGTAATGATATTTCCTGCAAATATATAAGACAGCTGCAATGGCTCTCACAGCCTACATATAAATGTATAAAAAATTGTTTTCAATCTGAGGAAAAATTGCTTGTGAATCATTCCCTTGAAATTCTCATTCAGATATAAGAATTTTTTTAATATTGCATGTATTACTGAAAGCGAAATAACTGTAAGACATTCTGGATAGAAGGAAAAAATTAGGCCCGAATAGTCTTTCGCAGTTAGAATGTATAGGTAAAAGTTTAATTGAAATTATCCTCTTGTTTTTCTCTTATAGAGCTGGAGGCCTTATTTCTATAAACATATACCCTAAACCTCGTTTTAAGAAACTTTGTAGAGACATAAGGTATTTTTTTAAAGCAGAAGAGATGGAAAATGTACAGTGCCCTCGCCGGGACTCAAACCACAGACTTCTCGAATACGCGCCGAGCGTGCTGACCACTACACCACGAAGGCATGCTAAGAATGCGAGAGAAATACCTTATATACTCCCCCTTTTAAAGGGCGACTGGGGATTAGTGGACCCAATCGCCAAAACCTGATGGTGAAGAATCATCATCCACCACCTTTTTTAGTTCGGGAGCCACTGTAGAGGATTTTTGAAGCAGGAAAGTGAATAAATGAGCAATGTCCTCACCGGGACTCGAACCACGGACTTCTCGAATACACGCCAAGCTTGCTGACCACTACACCACGAAGGCATGCAAAGAAGGCCGGAGAAATACCTTATAACTTTACAGAAAACTTATTTATGTAAATGCAAATTCTAATTCTTGATGTACTCTTCATATAGCAAGAGTTCGAATCAACGAAATATAAGAATTTATTATACGTTGATTAATTAAAAGCAGACCATTGTGAAATTTTACAAAATCTATTATTTCAAGAACTGTCTGGTCTCCAACTGTTGAAAACTTTCATCTACTGTTACGTACTCAGTAACTGTTGTGTATATCAGGGCTTCTTAAACTGTGGGTGGGGGTCGCGACACTACTGAAAGGGGGTCGCAAAGATCTGATACTTTTCAATCATTATAAATAAAATTTTAAAGTTAGTATACACACTACGTACAAATATAAATACAAATAAAAATCATACAAAATACTATTGTAGTTTTATTATAACTATTTTTTGAAAAAAGTGGCAATGCAAAACTGTTATGTAGGGCCTATAAATGAAAATATGGAAGTAGCATTTAAAATAATAAATACAACGCGCTCCTCGATTTTCAACTGAACGTTCGACATTGATGTCTGGCCGCCGGCGTCAGTGTTTGCAAGATAACTTAAGTACCCAGACGCCGCGTCGCCTTACAGCTTACACATACAATACGGAAGCATAATCAAGCTAGGCTAGGCGAATCGGCATATTATTTTTATAAAAGAATAATAAAAAAAATTAAATGAAAGCTTCTTTTTCGGCGTCTTTGTGATACGGTGCCTTTGTGCGCTGCACACTTTGAACACGCCATGCGTCGGGGTTGATCTGATCGTAATTTGTTGTCATTGCACTGGTAAAGATTCGAGTGTAGTTATTTTTCTGTTTGTACTTCAGTTTGGACTCAGCTTTGTCTT